>CANXYC010935310.1:0-12605 GCA_948193065.1 Aleurites moluccanus | reverse complement strand
ATAGTCCAATTTTAGAGGAGGTGCTGTTGAATTTTCTTCAGCAATTTCAAAATTAATTGGGTTATATTTGATTGTTGCATATCATTTAGGTTGTCATTTGGGTTCTACGCGGTACTGGTCGCTTACGCATCACCCGTACCCTAGGACCGTCACGACTTCCGAGATAGGTCGTGACACCTAGGTGATGGATGTTCAGACTGGATTGTTTGATCACCTACCTTCCATTCTGGAGTTTTATTCCTAGAAGTGATAGGGTTCACAGACTTCTTTGAATGATCAGTGTTTTTGGAATGCTTTGATTTGAAAAAAGGATATGCAATTTCATGCTTTTTAGCATAAATTTCAAACCAATAAAAAAATTTCATTTGGATATGAACAGCATTGCAAAACTGATATTCTTCTTGGATTTCATTTCTGATTTCCAAGTAATTTTGGAAAAACCAAATTTTCTTGGCTTCATTCTTTTTTGAATAAAAATCATTTTGCAAGAGATTTTTGTTAATTTGAAATTCATTTTCTATCATATTGATCTTGTGCTCAATATTTTGGTTGATAGCTGAAGGTGTTGGTGAATAAGGTGGGGATTCAGGTTCTTCTTCCTAGTTTTGTGGTTGACTATTGGTAGACACCGGTCTAGGTATATTGGTTCGATAGTCAATATTTTGGAAAGTAGAGCTAGGTATTTTTGTGGCACTTTTGGGTATATCAGATGTAGAATACCTAGGCTGTACTGTTTGAATTCTTTGCACTGGCTCTGTATATGGGGCATAAATGACAGAGGGCAGATTGGATACTCGACCTATGTCAATGGTTGAAGAGGTAGAGGCAGTGTCAGAAAATCTCGATGAGGTTGACTTTCTGTCAAATGTGAGTTTGACTCTACCATCTGAGAACTGGGTGATGTTCTTCAGGTTTGAATTTGGTTCAGGTTGTTTTGGAACTTCTGGTTGAGTTACTCCTTCTAAAACCCATTCCTCTGGTAAGGTTACATCTTTCCACTTGATGGTTTTGGGGATAACTGTATTGGCCTTTGTCAGGTCTGTTTGAAGCTAAAGGGTTTCTCCTTTTGGTGAGTGTTGGATGTGTTTGGAAGCAAAAGCAGAGATCATTGCTTTATAATGAATTTTGAAAATTAATACAATCGGAATTGATCCGTCAAGCATTTTATAATTATGTGTTTTAATTTGAAGAACAATGCTCTTTAAAATATTTTTATCATTCAAAGAGACTGTGATGTTTGGATAACAACTAAAGCTGATTGGTCCTTTGTTAAAGCTGGATTCTACAGTTCCTAACAAAGAATCATGAAAGTTTGTAAACCTAGCATCTCTAAGGACTGCTTAGATGGAGGTATCTAATCCTTCTCTTGTCAAAGGTTTTATACCTACCTGGACTAATCCTATATGTATGTACTTATAGGATTTTTCCTTATGTTTTTGGAGAGATTTTGAAGACAGATGATGAATTTCTTCAAAAGGTTTAGAAATTTGGATATCTCTTTCCTTTGTTTTGATTGTAAAATCAGTTTTGAAAAGAGAAAATTTTGAAGATTCATAAATCTATTTCTTTTGGACTCTGGGGATTTCTCAGTCATCAATTTGTTTTGAAAAATCTTCAATAGTGATCTCGTCACTATTGATGATCCATTTGAATTTTGAAGATTCAGAAGTAGAAGAGTTTGAAAGAGATGTAGTTCGACAGAAAAAAGAATCTAAATTCATTTTTGAAAATAAATAGTATAAAATAAGTTTATTTTTCTAAATAAACTCGGGATGTTGCCATAAGGATTATTACCCTAAAATACCTATCATCGGCTCACGATGGGACTTATGACTGTACCCAAATCCAAAAGTTTAAGTAAATAGTAATCCTATTTGTCTACTATTTATCTTCCACAATGAATGCAGACCATGATACTGGATTTTTCTTTAACCTATCATGTAATGGTTTTGCTAGGCGATTAATGTTTGGACATAAATCTAAGACGTAATTTAGACTTCCTAAAAACCTTTGCAGTTGGGTTTTATCTAAGATTTTGTTTGGAAACTTAGATGCAAATGCAAGGGATCTCTCAATGGGTGTTATGGTTCCTTGACAAATATAATGTCCTAAAAACCTAACATGGGTTTGGAAAAGAGAAATCTTTGATTTTAAAACTACTAAACCATTTTTCTTACCTACCTGGAAAAATGTTTGTAGATGTTCGAAATGTTGATCAACATAATTTGAAAAAATAAGCACATCATCAATGTAGACAATGCAGAATTTTGAATAAGGATTAAAAATGTCATTCATAATTCTTCGAAATTCTGAAGGAGCATTTTTTAGACCAAACGACATAACATTCCATTAATAGTGACCAAATGGAACGGTAAATGCAGTTTTGTATATATCCTTAGGATGAATTTGAATTTGCCAAAACCCAGATTTCATATCAAATTTTGAAAAGATGAAAGCTGAATGTAATTTTGAAAGCAAATCCTTTTTGTTGGGAATTGGGTATCTAATCCACTTCAAAGCAGAGTTTAAAGGTTTGTAATTGATAACCAATCTAGGTGTTCCTCTTTCTATCTCGCTGTTCTTATTGACATAGAACGCTGCACAGGACCAGGGTGACCTAGATTTTGAAATTAAACCCTTAGACTCTAAATCCTGAATTTCTAACTTACAATGATTTTCTAATTCAGAATTCATTTGAATTAGTCTAACTTTGGTTGGAATATGTCTTTCATCAAATTCATTTTCATAGGGCAGATCAACTATGTGTTGTTTTCTGCTCCAAAAAGTATTTGGAAGATCAGAACAGATTTCCTACTCAATTTGGGTAGGATGCAAAGGGGTAATAACATTCCAAAAAAAATGATCATTCAAAGAAGTTTGTGAACCCTATCACTTCTAGGAATAAAACTCCAGAATGGAAGGTAGGTGATCAAACAATCTAGTCTGAACATCCATCACCTAGGGAGATTATAATTCATGTAGGTTCAAACAGTGAAGTTACAGCTTCACCTTACAAAAAGGTCCAGGAAGATGATTCCAGGAACATCAAGAATATTGATCAACAGAACAATTTTTCAAATGCCAACCTTGACTATTGGTATACATCGGCCTAGGTATATTGGTTCGATAGTCAACATTTTGAAGAGTAGAGCTAGGTATTTCTGTGACACTTTTGGGTATATCAGATGTAGAATACCTAGGCTGTACTGTTTGAATTCTTTGCATTGGCTCCGTATATGGGGCATAAATGACAGAGGGCAGGTTGGATACTCGACCTATGTCAATGGTTGAAGAGGTAGGGGCAGTGTCAGAAAATCTCGATGAGGTTGACTTTCTGTCAAATTTGAGTTTGACTCTACCATCTGAGAAATGGTTGATGTTCTTCAGGTTTGAATTTGGTTCAGGTTGTTTTGGAACTTCTGGTTGATTTACTCCTTTTAAAACCCATTCCTCTGGTAAGGTTATATCTTTCCACTGGATGGTTTTGGGGATAACTGTATTGGTCTTTGTCAGGTCTGTTTGAAGCAAAAGAGTTTCTCCTTTTGGTGAGTGTTGGATGTGTTTGGAAGCAAAAGCAGAGATCATTGCTTTATAATGAATTTTGAAAATTAATGCAATCAGAATTGATCCGTCAAGTATTTTATAATTATGTGTTTTAATTTGAAGAACAATTCTCTTTAAAATATTTTTATCATTCAAAGATACTGTGAGATTTGGATAACAGCTAGAGCTGATTGGTCCTTTGTTAAGGCTGGATTCTATAGTTTCTAATAAAGAATCATGAAAATTTGTAAACCTAGCATCTCTAAGGACTGCTAAGATGGAGGTATCTAATCCTTCTCTGGTCAAAGGTTTTATACCTACCTGGACTAATCCTATATGTATGTACTTATAGGATTTTTTCCTATGTTTTTGGAGAGATTTTGAAGATAGAAGATGAATTTCTTCAAAAGGTTTGAAAATTTGGATAACTCTTTCCTCTGTTTTGATTGTAAAATCAGTTTTGAAAAGAGAAAATTTTGAAGATTCATAAATCTGTTTCTTTTTTACTCTGGGGATTTTCCAGTCATCAATTTGTTTTGAAAAATCTTCAATAGTGATCTCGTCACTATTGTTGATCCATTTGAATTTTGAAGATTTAGAAGTAGAAGAGTTTGAAAGAGATGTAGTTCGATAGAAAAAAGAATCTAAATTCATTTTTGAAAATAAATAGTATAAAATAAGATTATTTTTCTAAATAAACTCAGAATGCGGCCACCAGGATTATTGCCCTAAAATGCCTATCATCGGCTCACGACGGGACTTATGACTATACGCAAATCCAAAAGTTTAAGTAAATAGTAATCTTATTTGTCTATTGTTTATCTTCCACAATGAATGCAGATACTGTTCACTCTCTTACATACAACCGGTGGTGGATGTTCAGATTGGATTGTTTGATCACCTACCTTCCATTCTGGAGTTTTATTCCTAGAAGTGACAGGGTTCACAGACTTTTTTGAATGATCAGTTTTTTTGGAATTCTTTGATTTGAAAAAAGTATATGCAATTTCATGCTTTTTAGCATAAATTTCAAACCAATCAAAAAATTTCATTTGGATATGATCAGAATTGCAAAACTGATAATATTCTTCTTAGATTTCATTTCTGATTTCCAAGTAGTTTTGGAAAAACTAAATTTTCTTGGCTTCATTCATTTTTGAATAAAAATCTTTTTGCAGGAGATTTTTGTTAATTTGAAATTCCTTTTCTTCTTTAAAGAAGAATTCAAAACCTCCTAGGAAATCTTCGTCCAAATCCAAATCAAAGTCAAAACCTAGGATTGACTTCAAAGACATCACCTGCTACAAGTGTGGCAAAAAGGGACATACTTCTAGATTCTGTAGGTTCAACTCTAGACTTCATGAATTAGGATTAGAACAAGATGTCATAGATATAATCTCTGCCATTCTTGTAGAATCCTCTGGTTCTGAGTCTGAGTCTTCCAGCACTTCAGAAAATAGGAAGTCTCTTCAAATAGATGAGTTAGTAACCTATTCCTCATCCTTTAGTTCAAATACAGAATCTAATTCAGATTCTGATCCTATTAAGGAATCCAAATAAGTTAATATGCTCACAAAAGATCAAGAAGCAATTCTTGATGTAGTGAAGCATATTAATGATCCAAAAATTCAAAAAGAGTGCTTAGAAAAACATATGAGAACCATCTTCTTAGAAGAAAAAATTTCAGAAAAGCCCTCTGTTCTTCCCTCTATTAATAAGAACACCTATGATCTTACAGCCATTCTAGATAGAGGTAAGAAATCCAAAAATTCTAATGTCACCATTCAGGATCTTCAAAAAGAAATCAAGGAAGTCAAATATGAGCTTAGAGAACTTCAAGCCAAGCAACAAAAGGATTATGACTTACTTCAAATTCTGATTTCAAAACAGGAAAATTCAACTGATTCAAATTCTGACTCTGATGATCAAATAGAAGAATTGGAGTCACAAAACTTGGAATGTTTAGAAAAGGTTTCTAACATTCCAGAGAATTTCATAAATGTTCTCAGGAAAATTACTTTCAGAAAATATTTAATCCAAATCACAATTGTGTTTTTTTAAAAAACGAGAAAACTATTTAATTTTTTCATTGTTTTTTTTTTTTTCATATTATTAATCTTCTCTCTCTTATTTTAATTTTGAAAAATATTTACATTTTAACATATGAAAAATTGCATTTTATTCTAATAGTTAAATTTGTAAATTAAAAAGAAATATTTATTTGTATGTTCTACTTTATCAATCTTTTTAAGTAAATATTTTATCATAAATTTGTTTGAATGTTATTGATGTTTATAAATAATATAGTTTAGCTTGCTTAAATTATTTTAGTTTTGATTGTTTTTTTCTATATTTTAATAGTTATTATTTGTTAATTTTGGTTAATTTTATATCTTGTCCTTTTAGGAAGCATAAGGAGAAAAGTAAATGGAGAATTGCTATTGTAGAGGAAGGCATGGTTGTGTGATAAACAGACATAGGCATGTGAGGTTGTATTGTTACTGCCTGAAGTGTTAAAGGAGACGTGGGCATGCCTTATAAAGATATAGGCACGTGACAAGCATGAATCATACATAAATAGCTTTCTCGTTTTAGGTTAAAAGAAAAACAAAGATGGGAGAGAATGAAGAGCGTAGGTTTGGTAGACGCGGAGGAGCCAAAGCGACAAATAGTAGAAGCTGTACAAGATTAATAAAAACGATATTCTCAGTCTAAAATCATGAGTTTTCCTTATTCTTCTTGAGTTTAACTACTTTCGTCATGAACTAATTTCTTTTTAGACAAAACTATGGAAATTTTAATCTAAACAAAGTACTGAAGTTATTTTATTTAATCAAAATAATTTTATTTTCATATTAATTATGGATTATTATACTTAATACGATTAAGAGTTTAAATTACATGAATGAACTGATAAGCGATTTCATATGATTGACTATAATAATTTATTATGTAAACTAAATGTCATAATATATAAAGATATATAACATCATTCAACTATTATAAAGTTTAATACTTTTATACATGTTTTTTTTAATGAATCTATTGTACTGACTATTTTGATGGCTCTATCAGAAATATTAATGGGTTGCTAGATAAAAATAGGTTTGATATATTTTGAGAAAGAATATTAAATAATTTAGGATAAACTTCAACTTATGAAAATAATGAAATGTCTTGATTAATTTAATAAATTGATATTGGATTGATTAGGTGGACAGATAGTTTTAGTCTTTAAAATTGTGATTGATTGTTTAACTAATTACTTAGTATTTCTTTTATATTGTTTAGATTTATAGTGTATTTTTTTATTTCATTGTTCAACAGTAATTCGAGTATCCAAATAATTTTATATTAATTATAATTTTAATACTTATTTTGTTAAATACCTGTGGTAATGATAATTATCAACTAACTATAATCACATTTAATTTTTTTTATTTTATTTATACTAGATCTAATTTTAACTAAACACAATTTAAATACCATCCAAATTCAATTAAAAATTTCCATATTTTTTTTGTTATGTTTATATACTGTAATAATCAAAATTCATCTTTTATGTAATATATAATATATTTTTTAATAGCGTTGTGAAATTAATTTTGATTTATAATTATTTATCATATTCTATGAAATAAAATTAATTGTATATATATATGACTAATAAAATTTTATTCAAAAAATTTTAAAATTTTAAAATAATTAAAATAGTAAAATTTATTTAAATTATAAAAATAATGCAGAAAATCTTAATATAAGGATGCATAATTTTATTTTAAAAGTGTAGAGAATTGAAATAGACCAGTATGAAAAATTTAATTCAAACAGAAAATTTAAATCACTTACAAAATTAAAGCAGTAGTAAAATTAATTTAAGAGAGTAGAGAAGCAAGAGATTAGTTTGAAAAAGATAAATTTTTATTATGGAGAGTTTTTGTGTACAAAAGAAACACTTAATGGACTCGTGATTATTATATTGACACAGACTCAAATTTATAATACAAACGGAATAAACTCATTGCATGATTACTATCCATGCAATGGGACACGTTGATTGCACTTATAATCTTATAAGGCTATACAAAGAACACTTAATGTACATTAGTTAATATAAAGACTCAAGTTACGAAACTAAAAACTTTAGAAAGTTTTTATCTTTTTCTTCTTTTGACTTTTTTTTTTTTTTAAAATAAAAGACAAAAATGGAGAATAAATATAAAATTTATAATTTACACATATGACAAAATGAATAATTGACAAGTTGAAATTCTTGAACTATGTTATTGAATTTCTTTGTATAGACTTGTAAGATTACAAGTACAGTCAACGTGACATAAGTAGTAATCATGCAATGAGTTTATCCAATCTGTATTATAAATTTGAGTTTGTCTATGTAATAATTATAAGTCCACTAAGTGCTTTCTTTGTACACAAAAACTCTCCATCAATAAAATTTTCTTCTTCAAGCTAATCTCTTGCTCCTATGCTCTCTTGAATTAATTTTATTATTACTTTAATTTTGTAAGTGATTTAAATTTTTAGTTTGAATTAGATTTGTCATACTGCTCTATTTTAATTCTCTGCATTTTTAAAATAAAATTATGCATCCTTATATTCAGATTTTCTGCATTATTTTCATAATTTCTGTATTAATATTAATTTCTTGCGCATTTTAATTATAAAATTCTGCATCTATTTTTCATTCTTGTGCTCCGCTCCATCCTCTAGTATCAGAGCCGAACCTCTTATTAATTCGATAATTAAAAATTTTAGAATCTCTTATTATAAAATTATACCACAGAAAGTAATTATCAAACACACTATAATAAGATAATATTGAATACATAATAATAAATATTCATGCTATCAGATTGAATATTAATTTTTTAAGACGCAAAATTTGATAATTTAAATGCACAGGAAATTAATATTAATGCAGAAATTATGAAAAATAATGCAGAAAATCTGAAAAAGTGCAAAGAATTAAAATAGAGCAGTTTGGAAAATTTAATTCAAATAGAAAATAAATCACTTATAAAATTAAAGTAATAGTAAAATTAATTTGAGAGAGCAAGGGAGCAAGAGAATAGCTTGAAGAAGATAAATTTTATTGATGGAGAGTTTTTGTGTACATATGAAGCACTCAGTAGACTCGTAATTATACATTGACACAGACTCAAATTTATAATACAGACTGGATAAACTCATTGCATGATTATTACCCATGTAATGTGACAGGTTGACTACATTTGTAATATTATAAAACTATACAAAGGACACTTAATGTACACAAGTTAATATAAGGACTCAAGTTACAAAGCTAAAAACTTTAGAAAGCTACGTAACTTAAGTTTTTGTCTTTTTCTTCTTTTCACTTTTTTTTGTAAAAATATAAAAGTGGATAATAAATACAAAGTTTATAATTTACATATATGACAAAATAAATAATTGACTAATTGAAATTCTTGGACTATGTTCTTGAATTGATAACCTTAAATAACTTGACTATACCATCATCTCCCACCACTGCAATAAACTTACATAAAATCTTTCATTTCTTAGACTCAAATATCCTACAAAGAAATCTCCAAATAATCATTATAACAAACAGTAGAACCCTAAATCAAAAGGTTCAATTCCTCAATCTATCTATGAGTTCTTACTCATAAATATTTCAATTTACTTTAAATTAACTCAATTTTAACTTAGAATCATCATATCTTTACATTACAAAATTAGGGTTTTCAACCCAACCAAAATTCAAGTTCAATTTTTAATATTTAATACTTCTAAAAGTCCATATTCATCATTTCTAACTTCAATCTATCAATCTTATTAAAAAAAAAAATGGAGGATTTAAAGAAAAACTACTATTCACAACACCATTCATCACAAAATAATTCATAGCTAAATCTTTCAAATCAACCGATTAAACTTGTAATAACTACTCTTAATCATGCATCCAAACTCATAAAAAAACTTATTAATCCATAAACAAATTCAAATCGTACAAAAAATGAAAGTGGAGAAATTTACCTTTCCTCTTAAAACCACAAACCTCTTGAATCCCTTGAGGATTTGATGTTCCTTAGGTGTTTTCTTTCAAGAATAATGCATTAATTATATTATTAATGTCTTAGAAAATAAATAGAATTGTTTAGGGTTTGAGGGTTAAAGATAACTTAAGAGATAAAAGAAAAAAATTGATGTTGGTCAAAAAAAATGAGGTTGCTTCTATTTATAGAGTCACGTTACTGTTCACGTTACCAAGCTGAAATGAAATCACTTTGGCAGTACAAGATAAATCAGCTCTATCTTGGGATATAGATATCCAATCAACTTTATTTTTTTTATTTTTTACTTAAACTAGACATATAATGCTACAACATATCCAAAATTCAGAATAATCTAATCACTACATAATTTATTGTAAATTTTCAAATTCAAATATGCTACTCAGCAAGTATTATTTGGTTAGACCTCACTTATATGACTATAAATCAAAATATACACATAAAATTATAAAACTTATTTACACTAGTTCACACGTAATTGAACACTTTTTATGTTTTACACTTTGTCTAATTTAGCCTTTAAGATTCTCAAAATAAATCAATAATCTCATATCACCTGCAGAAGTAGCAACCTGAATTAGTTTTGATCAAGGTGAAATATCTCCTCACATACATAAGCATTTACAAAAGATTTTCAAACATATAGATGAGACATAAATCTACAACTTTCATATTTTACACTTTTTAAATTCCTTTTTTAAGGCTATAGAAATTAAGCTGTGAAATTCTACTTATATACAATTTTCAAAACCCCTTATAACAACCATATTCACTTCTTTTCTTTTCCAATTCAATGTCCAATAATCCAAAACATCCAACTATCAAACTCTTAGCATCCAACACTCTAAACAAACTATATCAACAGAGATTAGAGCATTTCCAATAAGAAAATAAATACATACAACTCAAACAGAATCGGTTATCACATAAATCATACTTGGGTTTCAAATGTGTCAGAACTTACAATCCACAATTTAGAAAAACTAAAAGAATGGAATAACTTCTTAAACACATAAGAACAGTCTATCATAAATCAAATAATAACGGTATAAGCTAACTAGCCAACTTACAGTCTGAACTATACATTCTCCTTTAAAGAAGAAAAATATAATCTTAACTCGATCTTTAATAAAATATTATACAAATATCAGTCATTAATTCTTAGAAAATTATAAAACTTATGATCTATACTTACTCTTATCTCTTAGTTACAAAATATAAATGTTCATCCAGCTATTATAATACATAATTTATCAGTATTATCAATAATTTAATTCTCATAATGCAATTTTATTAACTCTTAGAGATATTCTCAAAGTATAATATCATTCTATTATTAGAATACTATTCAATAACTTATAAATTCACTTATCTATCTCATCATTATACAGACCAAATATAATCATAACATATCTCTTCCATTATCGTATAAATCAGAATCTACAATCAATAGATAAACAGTTCATCAGTCTAATACTTATTAAGAAACATTTATGCATTTCCTAATTCACCGTACATATACATATTCATCAATTCATTTAACTTCAATATCCATTAACTTTATCTGATTTACAATCTTCATTATATCTTTTCTCATACATTTAATATTACTGAAATCAATCATCAATAATAGAATCATAGATTATTTCTCTAATCATATACAGATCCTTCTCATACATAGTTAAGTATTATGTCTCTTCAACATCATATATCTTCAATCTAATGTTGTAAACCATTGTACTATCCCATCATCATAAAAACATATATATCGATAGCTCAAGAGCTTGAAATCAATCATTTATAATCTCTATAGAATCTCAGATCATTAAACACATCATAAAATATGTTAACATTATGAAACATCTCATAATTTCAATAGTCATCTTTCATTCATTTCCAATATTATTTTTATACACATCATTGAACACTCATTCTAGAGTTATATCTGTCATAACTTCCCTAAATATGCCAAAGTATCAAAACAAATACCAGAATCATACTCAACTGAGTAAATATTTTGCAGTGGTAGCATCTACCCTATCACAGACAACTTTCTCACATGTAACAGAACACTTCCCACATGTAAAATAAATTATGTGTCACATCCCGATTTCGGAACATGACGGTCTTAGGATGCGGGAGATGCTATAGGCGACCGACACCCGTAGAACCCAGTATCACATACTAATAATAATTACTATCAATTTATTAATCAATTACTTAGTTACTATTCATTCTGGCATTCTGTAATCTTTCTGTAATCCACTCTGCAATTTACTGTATTTACCATCATTACATACCATAACATTAATTATACTCCATAATATGTCATACATACATATACATAATCTAACTATGCCATTATATAACCTATTGAGCTACTAAAATATATACATACAAAATACAGTGTTTTAAATAATTACACTGCCATCAGACACTGCAGAATTCCTTGGAAAGCAACAGTTGGGAATCTACCAACTAATCTGCACCTAGAAAGGGAAACAATAAAAGGGTGAGTATATAAGATACTCAGTGAATCTAATATGCATTTGTAACACCTTAGCCTAAACCCAGATAGGGACCTTTAGGGAAATTATTTTCCTTTCTTTATGATGTGTTAATATTATATGTGAATGCATGGAATATATATATATGCATGTTATATGACCTATTTTTAGGCCTAGAATTGTTTTGAAGTCAGTTAGGACTTAATTGGGTAAGTTTAGAATTTTTGGTAATTGGAGGACTAAATTGTAATTTTGCATTTTTTTGAGGTTTTATAAATTTATCAGTATATTTGAGTAAAGGAAAGAATAAAAGTTAATGTAAATGGTCTTAAATTATTTATTTGGGAATTGTATGGAAAAATGTACCCGGTTGGAGACAATTTCGGGAAAACTGCTCAACGGGGGCGTTTGAGGGGTTTCGGAGTAAATTAAGGACCTTATTGTAATTTTACTATGAATATGGGATTATAAGGTGTGT
>CANXYC010935236.1:0-15603 GCA_948193065.1 Aleurites moluccanus | reverse complement strand
ATATAAAAAAAAATTATTTAGAAAATATTAATAAATTCAAACACACAAAACATCAACCAAACATAATTAAAATATAAATATTTTAATACATAAAAAATATTCAGTAATATTTTTTAATAAAATATTAAAAATTCAGCATACGTTAAATTATGAGTACTTGAACAAATTTAATCTAATAAGTATTTTCAATAAACTCCAACAATCTCATAAGAATTATTTATTGAACAATTTATTCCTTATATATATATATATATATATTTATATGTATATGTTATTAATTAATATAATTTTATATAAGGAATAATTAAATAAATATAATAATTAACCAAGTATAATAACGGATCCCCACGGGGTGGGGAATACACTCCCCGTCCCAGCCTAGTCCCCGTTAAAGGGAAAAAAAATATTCTCCGTCCCCATCTCCATGGGGAGACAAATTGGGGAATCCCCATCCTATTTGGGACAAATCCCCGTGGAGAACGGGGATTCCCCACTCCATTGCCATCCCTATCTACACATCTATAACGTGACCCAAATAAGCTGAACAACCTTTCCCTATCATCCTCCTAGCCTGTATAGCAAAAACCAAATTAACTCTGAACTCTCGTCTATCACTCAAAAACTCAAACTTTAGCTGCCCCTTAGGCTAAAATCTAACCTTCTTCTCATAACAATCAATGACTACACGATGTGTCGTGAGCCAATCCATCCCCAGAATAACATCTAGCTCTAACATAGGCAATTCTATCAAATCAGCATGCAAGATGTTGTCATCAATTTCAATCACACAATCTGGATAGTAATAGTCCACATCAATACTCTCACCCATCAGGGTAGCAATCACTAAAGGCACATGCAACAATTTCCTTTTCTTATTCAATTTAGGTGCAAAATGAGGTGACACAAACGAATGCGTAGCACCAGAATCAAATAAGGCACCAACAATCTCATTATGAATCAGAATAGTACCTGTAACCACATTGTCTGATCTCTGTGCCTCCTGGGTATTAACTGTAAACACTCACCCCTAGCCTCTGCCCGCTGGGGCCTAACTACTACTGGGAGCTTATCCTCCTTTACCTATGCCTCTATCGGAAGCCTCTCTGACTACATTCTGACTCATCTGTACTGTAGGCTGAGAAACTGAAGCAAATGGCTGCTACTCATCCCGTATAGGACATCTGCTAACATAGTGACCATGTTGCCCACATCTTAGGCAGGCACCAGACTGATACCAGCACTCCCCTCCATGCCTCCGTCCATAGAAACCACAAGTAAGTACACTAGGCATCTATGCAGCTGGTCTAGAGGAACCCTGTGAATAAGCAGGTGCTAACTATACCACTGGTGGTCCTCTACTCTGAACCCTCCTCCTCTGACTACTTGATGAAGGTCACTGATCAAACCGAGGCACTGGCTTTACCTGTCTAGGCTGGGAGCTGCTTTCCCCACTCCTACTTTGTGCTTTGGGACCCCCTTTTCTCTTCTGATCCCTTAAGGATTATGATTGTGAAATCTTGTATCATCTGGGAAAAGCTAATGTAGTAGTTGATGCTTTGAGCCAGAAGTCTATGGGCAGTCTAGCTCATATCATGGTTGGCAGGAGACCCTTGATCCGAGAGATGAGAGAGTTAGCAAATATGGGAATAGAGTTGGATTTGGGATCCTGTCACGGCCCGTTTCCGGATCATGATGATCCTAGGATGCGGGAGATACCAAAGGCGACCAACACCTGTAGAACCCATCATCACATCTATCAATCACATACTATACATATCAATCTATAACCACATATCACATAACCACTATTCATTTTGTTACTCTGTCAATCATTCTGTTATTTTCTGTAAATATCATCATCATATACATATTCACATATATTCTCCAAAATATGCCATACACATATATTTACATTCTGTCTATACCATCATACAATACCCATAGAGCATCTAATATACATATATAAAGATACAGTGCTCAAATTAATTACACTGTCTATACAATATTGCAAAATTCCTCTGATGAACAAAAGTTAGGAATCTGCCTCTACTCTACACCTGGAAAGGGAAATAATGAGAGGGTGAGTAATGATTACTCAGTGAATCTAATATGCATCGATCAATAACAATGGTTCAGATATCAATAGCAATAAGCAGATCTTCAATGAATAATAATCTGCTCCTCAATATCAAAATACACTATATGACTGTAGAATCAATAAACAGTACAATGGATCTGTAAACAAGTCAATGGAATCAATATATATATATATATATATATATATATATATATATATATATATATCACATGAATATGAATATGATAGATAAGACAGATATAGGGCCAAAAAACACGTAGAATATGGATAAAACACATAGTCAAACTCATATCAGTGTACATAAGACTGATCAGGTCTTATTGCCGGGACTGTTAACCCTTCCCAGCTAGGGTATTAGTAAACAATGTACACATTTCCGATAGTATGTTTTCACTACCCTGTCGGAGAGGCAGCTATGTCAAATATCATTAGAATCAATAATAACATGTAACCAGTCAATAGATATCAATATACAATATCAATCTCATCAAGTAGTAGTAACTCATGAATTTGATCAAACGAGACTACGATATAGCAATAGATACTCAATATAAGAAGCAATTAATAATGGTATTACTATTAGCAATTAACATTGGATTGAATCAAAAGTTGGACAATTCAAATCAAGAAGTTGGCTCAATTGGCGTGCCAATGTCATTGACAATGATGACATTCAAATAGTAGGCCTATGGATGAAATAAATGGTAAGCCTATGAATTTGAACTAAGCATTTCATCGAACACTTGGTGGGCAATATTCAATAGACATTTTGGCAAGGTTTTAGTGCAACATTAGAATTGCCCTAATATCAAACAAGTACACTATGTAGGTTATTCAATAGGCATTTGGTTTTCAACAATAAATAATATACAAAGGATCAAATAGGCATTGAAAACCAAGGAAAAACAACGCATAAACATAGGCAAAAATGCCTATACATTGTTCGGCCATGAAGGCCTTTTTTGAGCAAGATTTCAATCATCAATTCAACACATTAGGCATGACAAATGATGCATATTAAACTCATCTAACACTTCAAATCACTTGAATTGCACACTTTGCCACTAAAATCTTCAAAGTAGGCAAAAATGGCAACTTTCCAATTCTTTGATCTCTATATCAATTCAATCACATATAAACCATCTATTAGTCTCCAATTAATATATTCTAATCTCAATTAACACATACTAATACAAAATCAAAGATCCATTCTTCACAACTTTGAGTTAGGGTTTTCCATTTAGGGAAAACCTATCAAATGTATCAATTGATGCAATTAAGCACTAAACCCATTCTACTTGACTTCTAAAACATATAAATCAAGCATTAAACCAAACAAATTACATCTTTACCTTGTGATGGAGAAGTGGCCGAAATCTATAAGGCTTTGTATCTTCAAATTTCTTGATTTTACAAGTTATCCAAGGATGAAAAAACAATGAATCAATGGTTTGATTCAAGTTTTCTATAAGTTTTCTCTTGATTTTTGAAAGAAAAATGGATGGAGAATTTTTTATGAATCTCACGGCCAACAATGGAGAAGAAGAAGAAATGGCCAAAAAATCTATTAAGTCAACCTTGGCAAATTCCATTTTGATCTTTAAACTTTCCATTAATCACACTTTGGTCACATTTCCTTCTATAATTTATTCTGACAATTCTGTTGAGAATTGGATTTCAAAGTGAGAATTCAAATAGCTTATTTTTATTTATACTTTATTATAAAAATAGTTTCAGAGCCATTCTGAAACTCAGGCAGACGATTTTCCATTATTCCTTTGAAGTTTCACTTATTTACGATTTTGCCATCACTTACTTTTTCAGTGTTCCTAAACATTTTTCACCTCTTTCTTTTTACCATAATTATACATATATTTATGTGATTCTTTACCCCATGTTCTGACTAAGAAAATCTTTAGTCGACCGGACTGCTATTTCTCGAGCAGTGTCATTAACACCGACGTTTTCTAGGAAAGTAACTCATATGCATTCTGACTGTGTCTCAAAAATTATCTTTCTTTATTTCAATGTTTCCAATCTAATAACTAGACATATTACTGTTCAATCATGGTAGAATTTTTTAGGGTATTACAGATCCCAGGATCGTAACCAGGCTTTGATAGCCCAATTTTGGGTAAGGTCACTATTGCTTGATGATATTAAAGTGGCTCAAAATAGGGATCCATATCTACTGAAGCTTAAGGGAGAGGTACAGAATGGTAAAATGATAGAGTTTACAGTGGAAGATGATATATTGAAGTGTGAGAATCGTATATGTGTACCTGATATGGATGGGCTACGGGATCGGATTATGAGAGAAGTTCACTATTCAGCATATAGTGTACATCCAGGGATTACCAAGATGTACCATGATTTGAGGGATATGTATTAGTGGCCCGGTATGAAGGGAGATGTAGCTCAGTTTGTGTCTAAATGTTTAGCCCGTCTGCAGGTTAAGTTTGAGCATAAGAAAATATCAAGGTTACTTCAGGAGATTGAGTTGCCAAAGTGGAAATGGGAGTAGGTTCTATGGACTTTGTAGTGGGTTTGTCGAGAACTACGAGGGGTTATTACTCCATAGGGGTTATTGTAGACCTGTTAATGAAGTCTGCTCATTTTCTAAAAGTGAAGACTAATTATTCTGCAACTCAGTATACACAATAATATGTGGATAAGATTGTGCGGCTTCATAGAGTTCCTTTGATAATCATTTCAGACAGAGATACACAGTTTACTTCACGGTTTTGGCAGAAATTTTAGGAGGCTATGGGTACTCAGTTACGGTTCAGTATTGCTTTCCATCCGCAGACTGATAGGCAGTTGGAGAAGACAATTCAGACTTTGGAAGATATGCTTCAATTGTGTGTTTTGGATTTCAAAGGTAACTGGGATCAATATCTGCCATTGATCAAATTCTCATACAACAATAATTATCACTCTTCTATTGGTATGGCTCCATTTGAAGTACTATATGGTAGGAAGTGTAGATCTCCAGTGTGTTGGGTGGAACCAGAAGAAAGGCAGTTATAAGGTCCAGAGCTGATCAAAGAGACAATGGAAAAGGTGCCAATGATTAAAGATTGGATGAAGACTACTTTCAGTAGGCAGAAGAGCTAGGATGTACATTTTGCAGTTGGTGATCATGTCTTCCTTAAGATCTCACCTATGAGAGGTATTATGAGATTTGGGAAGAAGGGAAAGCTGTCACCAAGGTTTATAGGTCCATTTGAGATTCTAGAAAAGATTAGTAATGTGGCCTACAGATTGGCTCTTCCACCTAATCTGAGCCATGTACATCCGGTATTCCACATTTCCATATTGCAAAAGTATGTATCGAACCCCTCACATGTATTGGAGATGTAGGATGTGGGACTGAATAAGGACTTGTCGTATGAGGAGCTTCTAATGGAGATAGTTGATCGACAAGTCAGAAAGTCGTGGAACAAGGAGATTCCTATGGTAAAAGTGCTCTAGAGAAACCAGTCGATGGAGGAGTGCACTTGGGAGAGCGAGCAGGAGATGAAAAACTGATATCCATTCCTGTTCCAGTAATGAGGTATGCATTTTATTTAAATTTGAGGACCAATTTATTTGAAGGGAGGTAGAATATAATACCCTAGAAAGTCATATCTTACATGCATGATCTAATTCTTAGTATGTGGTTTAAAAGTATTGAAATGATGGGAAATAATTTTAGAGACATAGTTAGAAAGCATATGAATTTCTTTTCCGGAAATCATCGGTGTCGGGAACACTGCCGAGAAAATAGCAGTCCAGACAACAGTTGAATTTCTGATTATGATTAGCGGGTAAAGATCACATAAATGCATATGTAATTATAGTAAAAAAGAAAGATGTGAAAAACATTTAGGAACACGGAAAAAGTAAATAATGGCAAAACCATAAATAAATGAAACTTCGAGGGGAATAGTGGAAATTAGTCTGTCTGGGATTCAGAATGGCTCTGAAACTATTTTTATAAATAAGTATAAATAAAAATAAGCCTTTTGATTTCACACTTTGAAATCTAATTCTCAACAAAATTGTTAGAATAAATTACAGAAGAAGTTGGGGATAAACTATGATTACTTGATAGTTTAAGGACCAAAAGTAATTTGCCATTTTTGCTTAATATATAAGCATGCCTTAGCCAATTTTCTATCATCTTTTCCTTGTCTTCCATGGTAGCCGAACCATTGTTGTCTTTCTTCCTCCATTTCTACATCAAATTTTTTTAGAGAAAATCATAGAAAACTTAAGATTTACCTTTGATCTTTCATTCTCCATCATTAATTTACTTGAAATCACAAAGGAAATCAAGAATCCCCATCCTTGGAATTTCAGTGGGAACTTCACCTTAAGATAAGGAAATTTTTTTGTTTAATTTTATAGTATATTTAGATAATTTAGAGGTTGAATTTGATAGATTTTAGGTTAGATTGCATTAAATGATGCATTTGGATAGAAATCCCTAATTTCAAGCTATAAATTGAAGTTGTTTGCTTTAGCTATTTGAATTAGTATTAGTAATATTAATTAAGCTTAGAATATGCTAATTGGAGGCTAATAGATAATGAATTTGTAGTTATTTTTGTGTAGAACACAAAGAAACACAAGATTACTTATTTTACCTCCTTTGAAGAAATTGGTAGAAATCAATTTTTCTAAGCAATTGGAAGCTTTTGGTGAGTCTTATATGTATCCTTTAACATGCCTAATGCATTGGAATTGAAATTAGAAACCATATGTGAAAGTGGATGTTTGGCCGAACCACCCTTCACTATTCACCCTTTGTATTTTTGCTTTGTTTTCTTCATATTTCCTTAGTTATTTTGATCTTTTTAATATTGTTTACTATTGTATATTTGTTGCCTATTGTATTATTGACAATGTGGCTTGATTGTTGATTAAATGGGCATTGTTAACTTTGCACCAAAACCTA
The DNA here is from genome assembly GCA_948193065.1 of Aleurites moluccanus. Taxonomy (NCBI): domain Eukaryota; kingdom Viridiplantae; phylum Streptophyta; class Magnoliopsida; order Malpighiales; family Euphorbiaceae; genus Aleurites; species Aleurites moluccanus. The sequence goes on along the minus strand of CANXYC010935236.1, from coordinate 8,563 downwards.
GCCAAATTGCCCATTCAACTTTGCCCACCATGTGTTTGATTAAATTCCTAGTTGTAATTCCATTGGCCTATCACATTTTACTTCCATAGACCTACCATTTAAATGCCATCGTCGCCAGCGACATTGGCATGCTAATTGATCTTACCAATTTCCATTGTATAACCTATCTTTGATCCATACCTTTGTTATTTACCAAACAAATTTCTATTACTTACTTATTGCATATTGATATTCCTTTGATCAAATTGTCACTTGAATTGATTGATATTGTGATTATTGATATTGGCGATACCATTGTTGCATAATGGTAGTTATTGATATGTTTCATTCTTATATTGACCCTAATATAGCTTGACAGAGCTGCCGCTCTGACAGGGTAGTGGGTATATATTATCGGCAATATGTACATTGATTATTGATGCCCTAGCTAGGAAGGGTTATGGTCCTAGCCATAAGACCTGATCAGTCTTATTCTTACTGATACTGATATTACTGGAGACTGTATATTTACATATAGTCCATACTGTTTTGACCCTTTATCTATCTTTCCATATTACACCGTTTCCTTTGATATGACTATTGATCATTTTCTCATTTTCTGATATTGATTCTATAATCTAATTATATTAACTGACTGTCATCATTGTAACATTTGAGATTGATTCAAACCATATTCATTGGCGATGCATATAGATTCACTGAGTATCTTATATACTCACTCCTTATTATTGTCTCCCATTTTAGGTGTGAGTAGATAGCAGAATCCTCATTTTAGACTATCTGTGGATTCTTGCGGTCTTTTGCTATTAATGTAATTATTTTAAATATTGTATTTTGATGTTCATAATCTAGTTGCTCCATTGGGTATATATGGGTTAGTTAGGATATGAACATGTATATGTATATGTGATGATGCATTATAATATGATATGATTTATAATGATGGATGTTATAGCCAACAACACTAAATTTCAGACAGTTTTACAGAATTGCAGAATGAATAGTAACTAAATAAAATGAATAATAAATTGATGGTTATAGATATTGCATGTGATACTGGGTTCTATAGGTTTTGGTTGTCATTGGCATCTCTTGTATCCTAAGACCGTCGCGATCTAAAAACAAGCCCATGGTGAACTGCTGAATCTAATAAACCCCTAATCTATGAAGTCTTGCAACTACACTTTTAACTCTTTTAATTCTATTGGAGTCATTCTGTAAGGTCGGATTGAAATAGGGTCTGTACCCGGATAGACTTCAATCTTAAACTCAATCTCCCTCTCTAGTGGCAAACCTGGCAAATCTTCCGGAAACAAGTCTGGAAACTGATTGACAATAGGAATCTGATAAACTCCTATTGAAGTTTTCTGAGTATCCATTACACTTGCCAAGTATGCTGGATATCCCCTGCATATGAGTCTCCTTGCCCCAATAGCAGAAATAATTTCAATTCCCAAATTACTCTTATCACCCTTATACTCAAATTCATCATGCCTCTCTAGTTGAAATTTAATCTTCTTTTCATAACAGTCAATTACTGCATGATAAGTGGTTAACCAATCCATTCCCAATATCACATCCAACTCCAATACAAGCAATTCTACTAAATTAATTGGTAAAATTATACCTTTTATTTCTACTTTACAATCTGGGTATTTATATTTTACCTCTACGCTCTCACCTAGGGGAGTAAATATTTCTAAGAGTATTGACATCAATTATTTTTCAGTTCCCAATTTAGATGCAAATTTGGGTGATACAAAGGAATATGTGGCATTATAATCAAATAATATTTGAGCTAGTTTACATGACACAGGAATCTTATCTGTTACAGTCTTGCCTGATCTTTGAGCTTCCTGAGTATTAACTGCAAAGACCCGACCTTACCCTCTACCAGCTGGTGCCTAACCAATAGTCTGTTTTTGTCCTGATCCTCTGCCTCTGCCTCTGCCCCCTATGTCTCTCTGGTCATTTCTACTCATTTATACAATAGGTTGTGAGGCTACTATAGTAGTCTATTGTTCTCCCCACATTAGACAATTCTTCACATAGTGACCAAGCTAGTCACATTTCAGGCATGCACCTGTTTATCTTCTGCATTCACCCCCGTGCCTCTTCCCACAAAAATCGCATATGGGAACATTAGTTGTCTACACTAGTGGTCTAGATCACCCTTTGAAAATCTAGATGCAGACTGCCCTATGGTACCTCTACCCTAACCTCCCCTTTGACCACCTGTCTATGGTCTCTGCTCAGTTCTAACTGATGTAGTCTCTGATTGTCTCTGCTGAGAACTCCCTTCGCCTCTTCTCTGCTGTCTTCCAGTTTCAATCTTCCTTTTCTGTTCTCTTTTCAATCTTTCTTCTTTATATTTTTCTATCTTTCTTTCCTATATCCAAAATGGTTGTAAGGTCATAATTACTTCTACTGGTAAAGGGTAAGAGAGAGGGCCTTTCAACAGGCTTTGGTTTCTTTTCTAAAGATTTTAAAAGTTTGTCTACACATTCTTTTTGGATTTATGGATCATTAATATACTTAATTGCATCAAGAATTACTTCTTGACTTTTTGTAAGCAGAGGATTATTGAATTCTTCTTAAAAGAAGAGGGTTTTCTATAGTAAGTCTCATTTTTAGGTTGAAAAGACTTTCTATAGTTTGAATTAGATTTGGATCTTTTGTAGGAGTCTTTCTGTTTACTACACTGACCACTACAAGGTTTTGAATCCATAGTGAGGTTTGGATCAAATTATTGACAGAAACTATCTAGTTCATTTCTAGTTTGTTTCATTTCCTACTTAAGGTGTTTTTGGAGCTGCAAGTCTTGGCAAATCCTAAGACCTTCCTTTTGAATTAAACTAATTAGTTCTCCATATGTAAACTGGTCATAAGGAATTTGGTTACCAAAGGCTTGTCTAATATATTTTCTAACTTTTTCTACTAAAATTTTAGGTAGTCCTGCTAGGAATTTTTCTTTCCAAAATAGTTGGTTAGAATCTTCCTTAAGTATTACTCTAGTCAGAAAAGTGTTTTTGTAATTTTGAAAGTCACTAAGCTTCCTACACGTAAGGTTGCTAAGGAGCTCACTATTTTTTTATTTGAGGTGTGAAGGATCTCCTATGAAATGGAGTGATATTGCTAGGATTAAGGTTAACACCGCATCTTCTACAGTGTTACCTAAATCATTTAGAAAAGGTGTTTTATGCTCAAAGGTTTTGATTTAACCTAAGATTTCTTGTTGTTGGTGTGGACTTAGATAATAATCCCACAATCCTTTTAGTTGTCCAAAAAAACCAACTATTAGGAGTTCAGCAATTGGTTTATCTGAGGTTCCTAATTGGGTCTTATAGGCATTAGCTGTCATTATCATCTGTTGGAGTAAACTAAGGATGTTATATTCAGACATACCATCTAAGTTCCACTCATAGAGAGATGAGGCATTGAATCTAGACTGAACTAAGTTATTGGATCTATTTTCTAGCCCTGAGTCTGGAGTTGTAATCCTAGGAATAGGATTCTGCCAGGTCAATCTACTAATTTGAGGAATTTCTTCCTGTTTGAAAGCTTCTTCATCAGAAGTTGCTTGGTTTTGTTCTATAGCACTAATGTTTCTGGATTGAGGAGTCTCATGTGCTATATGTCTATAGGATTCAGAGGTATTTTAGGAAGTAGAGGTTTGCCCTATCCTAATCTAAAGATCTCTAATTGTCACATCCTAATTTCAGGAAATGTGACGGTTCTAGGGTATAGGAAAGGCATAAGGCTACCTAAACCTATAGAACCCTATACGGTATTTCTACAGAAAATTCGCCATAACTTCCCTACTTCTACAATCTATCCCAGGATTCAAGTCCCTCTCTTCATATTCAACAATAACACAACCTGCACATATCAACACTACTATTCCCTTATTCATCTCATACTACAGCATGCATATCACATTTAATATATTTTCCCCAATTCAATATTTTACATCTCAATTACACAACTTCATCATTTTTTTTATATTATCTTACTAAATCCTTCATTACAAAACCATGGAACTACTAAAATAAATCCATAATTATAAAATAAAGAGTCTTTATATAGATACAGAAAACTCCACTCTGGAGGAAGAGGGAAGAAGTGGAATCGTCTTTATCTACCTTGCTCCTGAAAAATATAAATCCATGATAGTCAGATACGAATATCTCAGTGAGTAACAACATATTACCACACTTGTGGCTAGTTATTCAATGCTGTTTACAACAATAATGAATATCAAATATTAATAAGAGGAATCATAGCCATTGTAAAGAGCATCGTCAAATGAAATTTAAAGGTATATCAATGAATTGGTTAGCAACAATTGGTTATAACAAATGCTATACAATTTAATAATAATGAGAATACCAATGTATTTCATTATGTTGATAGATAATTAATATACCAAAAAACTCAACAGAGGCTACATCTTGGTAGCATGCCTACATGGTAATCATACTGTTGATTGGACCGCAAGGCTAGAGCCTTACCCCCCTCTAGCTAGGGTCAGTCAAAAAGTACAATGTGCACAAAGTCTCGATGTATTATCATATCCCCCTCGAGAGGGATATCTGTCATGTACATACTATATATTAATAGGGTTCATTACATAATGACCTAAGGTCCATTATGCATTTATCAATAACATTAACAATGCTCATATCAATTATGTAACAATAATTAAGTAATTATATGAAAGATATCAATTAGGTTTTCAACAAAAGATAATAAGACAAGTCATTCCAATGGCTATACTCCGAATTAATTAATACCAAGGATACATTCAGAAGAAAAGTGAAATTACACATCTGTTTTACTAGAATAGGTTAACAATTCGATATCATATATATATACACATTTGGCTATTCAAGAAATATGGGATTCAATAGATTATTCAATTATATACAACGATAAATCCGATGAAAACATGCTTGAATGGAAATAAAATTCAAGCAAAAGAAACAATGTGCATTGGTAAATATTTATTAACTTACAAGGTGGTTTTAACAATTAGAATTGGGAACAATTACAAATGAAGTAATATATAGTTACTCAACTTACAAACCAAAACACCCAACTAAACTCCTTTCTTAAGCTTCCTTTTCTTTGCCTCTTGAAGCTATAATACAATTTAAACATAATTTAGATTCAATCCAATGTTGAATTACACAAATTCTAAAGTAACTTTGAAAAACTCTTTAATTATCAAAATCTCAGGTTTTGGCAATCCTGGTTTGTTTACTAATATCTCCCACTACACTTATCCAATTGTTTCAATTTTTTCTCCTAACTATACATCTCAGGTTCTAACATATCCAAAATTGAGGCCATTTATGTCACTACACAATTTATGGGCCTGCAACTCTGCAACCAGCCTGCAACTTTCACCCGAATAGTCTTCACTCTTTCATTTATAACTCAGTATGTAAGTGTCCAATTCCCATTATCTTTTCACAGTTTTTAGCTAAGGGTTATATATGTCTATAGGTTTAAAATTTACCCATATTTACCATTTTACCATTTTCCAATTTAATTTCTATCTCATTTTCCCTTTAATTCTTTAAATACTTTTCTATATTTAATTTCTCCCCCATATATTTTTAATACACTCTTTATAATGTCTATTTTAATGTTTATTAAGGTCACTTTGTCAAAAGAGATACAATTATTTAATTAAAAATTGGGTTCTATGTGATACTTATAATTAAGCTTATTTAGAGCTTCTAACTAGAATTAAATTTTTTTTTATTACCTATTTCATTCAATTAAATTCTCAATATTTCTTATTAATTTCCTTTTAAACTTAGGTGAGTTATTACACTAATAGCATAAACAAACTCAAGTTTGTTGGTTTGAAACTGTTGACTTTTTTTTAAACCTGAAAGGGTTTGAAGACTGGATTTTTGAGTTTTTTTTCTTCTAATCCTATAGGTTTGGAAACAACAGTAGAGGAAACAACTAAATTTTGGATCTGGCTTTCTATTCTAGTCATTTTTTTTCTATTGTTTGTGTAATAACTCACCCAAGTTTAAAAGGAAATTAAGAAGAAATATTGAGAATTTAAAAGGAATTTATGAAAAACCAAATGAACCGTCAATCGGGTAGAATTATTTTTCTTTTTTTTTCGAGATCCTTAAGAGATCAATAACTGAAATTAATCAAGGATAATTAAATATAGATACTAAAGCAAATTATAGAATGTAATTGAGAATTTAATTGAATGAAATAGGTAATGAAATAATTAATTCTAGTTAGAAGCTCTAAATAAGTTTAATTATAAGCATCACATAGATCTCGATTTTTAATTAAATAATTGTAACTCTTTTGACAAAGTGACCTTAATGAACATTAGAATAGACATTACAAAAAGTGTATTAAAAATATATAGGGGAGAAATTAAATGTAGAAAAGTATTTAAAGAATTAAAGGGAAAATAAGATAGAAATTAAATTGAAAATGGTAAAATGGTAAATATGGGTAAATTTTAAACCAATAGACATATATAACCCTTAGCCAAATGAATCATCTTCTCTATTTGAACAACTCTATTACCGTCCACCATTGTTGAAGCTTCAAGAGAAAATTTTCTTCATACCTTACTCAAAATCCATGATCCAACCTTCCATCCTTCATAAATAATCATCCCCATCATCTCTAATTAAACTATTTGTGCTTAGATCAAGCATTTGGAGCTAAGGATCTCAAGAAGTAATTTCTTTTCTTACTCTAAAGTTTGATTTTTTTTGTTGTAAATGAGAGAATGGAGGTTGGGTAGTATTTCTATGGAGTTAGAATTGGAAGAAACATGTTAAATGGGAAGATTGAGTTAGAGTTTGGTTTAGGTAAAAATTTTCTTTTTTGAATTAGTGTAATATAAATCAATTTGATAGTATAAGAAACCTTATATGATATTATATGTAAGTAATTAGTGGTTAGAAATGAAATTGAGGGTTGTTGTGTGAAGTTGTGTTGGGGGAAAATTCTGAAATTTTCGAAATTCTAAAATTCCTGGTTGTAAGCAGAATATTGAGCCCTCAATTTCATGTCCTTAAGTTCAAAATTTGGAAAATCATAAAACATAAAAGTTGTAGTACATGTGTCCAGATTATATTTGTAGAAGAAAGTTTTGCCAAATTCGTGTTGTGTTATGAGATACAAAGCCCCTGATCAAGACTGGCTAGGGTTAGGGTTTCCACTGAGATACCCTACTGAATTTTGCATTTTATAGGACCTTAAGATCTGATTCAGGAGAAACTCAGAACATGAAAAATGTTCCTTTATGTCTTATATAAAAACTTGTGAAAAGATAATAGGAATTGGACACTTACATACTGAGTTATAAGTGAAGGAGTGAAGACTGTTCGGGTAAAAGTTACAGGCTGGTTGCAAAGTTGCAGGCCCTAGTTTAGAAATTCACCATAAATTTTGTAATGACCAACATGGTCTCAATTTTGGATATATTATAACCTGAGATGTCTAATTTAATTAGGAAAAAGAATTGAAATAATTTGATAAGTGTAGTGGGAGATATTAGTAAATGAACTAGGATTGTCAAAACCTGAAATTTTGATAATTAAGGGTTTTTTCAAAGTTACTTTAGAATTTGTGTAATTCAACATTGGATTGAACCTAAATTGTGTTTAATTTGTGTTATAGCTTCAAGAGGCAAAGAAAAGGAAGCTTAAGAAGGGAGCTTAGTTTGGGTGTTTTGGTTTGTAAGGTGAGTAACTATATATTATTTCATTTATAATTATTCCAAATTCTAACTATTGAAACCACCTTGTAAGCTCTTGCTTGAATTTTATTTCCATTCAAGCATGTTTTCATCGGAATTATTATTGCATATAATTGAATAATCTATTGAATCCCATATTTCTTGAATAGCCAAAATGTGGATATATATATGATATTGAATTGTTAACCTATTCTAGTAAAACAGATGTGTAATTTCAATTTGCTTCTGAATGCATCCTTGGTATTAATTAATTTGGATTATAGCCATTGGAATTACTTGACTTATTATCTTTTATCAAAAACCTAATTGATATCTTCATATAATTACCTAATTATTGTTACATAATTGATATGAGCATTGTTAATGTTATTGATAAATGCATAATGGACCCTAGGTCATTATGTAATGAATCCTATTAATGTATAGTATGTACATGACAGATGTCCCTCTCAATGGGGCTATGATAATACATTGAGACTTTATGCACATTATACTTTTTGACTGACCTTAGCTAGAGGGGGGTAAGGCTCTAGCCATGCGGTCCGATCAACCGTATGACTACTATATAGGCAAGCTACCAAGATGTAGCCTCTGTTGAGTTTTTTGATATATTGATTATCTGTCAACATAATGAAATACATTGGTATTCTCCTTATTAATAAATTATATAGCATTTGTTATAACCAATTGTTGATAACCAATTCATTGATATACCTTTAAATTTCATTTGACGATATTCTTTACAATGGCTATGATTCCTCCTATTAATATTTGATATTCATTAATGTATATATGTATATTGAACCA
>CANXYC010935226.1:0-65607 GCA_948193065.1 Aleurites moluccanus | reverse complement strand
TTTCACTAATTTTTGTATAATACAAATTAGAGAAAATAACAGAAAATTTTTTATTATATTTTTCTACCCGAAATAATACTTGTAATATGGAGGTATTATTAATTCCTCTCATTTACTGTCTCAATATGATATTTGTTGCTTTGAATATTTTTAAAACTTAACAAATTTCTATGAGACTTTAAAGAAAATAATGTATTTTGTATAGTAAATTTTGTTCCTCTTGTGATAATATATTGGCTCTTATGGAGTTCTCAATTATTTTTTATTTTATCATAAATAATTGTCTCACCCATTTTCAAATAAGAAAAATATTTGACATTTTTTAAATTGTATGAGTTATTGCACCATTCACAATATATATAGAAATCAATTCTCCTTTTTAATATTTTCAAAAACATATTTGTCACATCAATGTGAGCAATATATATATGATCATAGTTAAGATCATCATTATTAGAGACAAAATTTATCTTCGTATTTTTCCTCTCTTTTTGCAATGTTCGATAAATATCAATAAGATATTTTATCATACGACAAATATTTGACAAATTTTTCTTCATACCATATCGATAATATTTATTTAAATTTTTTTTTTCACCTTTTCTATTCTCATTTCTGTATAATTTTATCTCACTTCTGATGGTAATAAGTATTCTTATTTTATTTTTATGAAAAGAATAATTATTATATATTTACCTTTAAATTTTACCACATCCACTTCAGGGAATAAGATAAAATTAGTAGGATGTGTTTCATGAATTTTTCAGTAACAACTTATTATTTTATTTAATTAAATATCACTCATTCACTTCAGGGAATGATATTGAACTATAATGCATGAAATTAATTCATAATATTTTTATAATTTTTTTTTATCGATATTTATACTGCAGGAGCATATTCGATATATGAAAAATATTAACATATCATTTTAAGTGCTTAGCATTTTATATATTATTTCACAATACCTATACTTAATGATTATTTTCAATAAATCATATAAATTTGATTAAAATATAGAAAAATCTTAATTCTAATAGCAAATATGAATATGAAACTAAATAATGTAAATAAAAGTAAATCATATATAATTTGTTAAGATGGTGACATAAATAAATAAGAGATACTAAATTAAAATATTAAGAGTAGAAGAACTTATATGGAATAGTATCGTGCTGATAACGTATTATGAAAAATAAAGAAAACAAAAACAAGAATAAGAATAAAAATAAGAATGTAGAATATGAAGTATTCTATTATCTTTTTGGTGTGTATTACAAAATAATATGAATTTCTATTTATAGAGTTCATCTTCATCATATGTTACAATATATAAAAATTAACCATAAATTACAACATAAATGATGTAATAAAATTAAATTTAATTATAAAAATTTATGAGCAGTGGAATAGATGAATGATCATCCACATTTATTTTATGAGTAGTGGGATAGACGAATGAACGTCTATATTTATCTATATATTTATAATATTTAGAATAAATTTAACTAAAATTCTAATTATGACCATTTCATTGGTTGATAGGGTCTGACGTCTTATCAAAACAACTTAAGATTTTTATTTTTAAAATTAAAATAAGAATTTAAAAAAAAAAAAAAAAAGAAGACGCGTATAATCGCTTGTGAAACCGAAAAAAAAAAGGCTGTTTTGTCTGTTTATGACAAAAAGTAGGTTTTGTCACGTGCTCTTTTTTTTTTTTTAAAAGACGCGCTTAGCCGTTTACTACTACTTGCGAGTTGTGATTTGTTAGGCTAAGACCCGCCTAACAAATCATAGCTGGTGGTTGTTTTGTTGTGGAGCCGCCGTCATTTACTGGCGGATCTTCCAATGTTCCTGTCGGTTTTTTTTGTTACTCCTTTTTTCTTTTCTTCCCTTTTGATTGAATTTGCACATAAGATTGCCAAAATGGATATTTGAATGTATATATATATATCAAATTTAGTAATTTTGAAAATTACAAGACCCACCTGTTGTTTGGGATTAGCAATAGTGTAGCTGTATGCATTAATATTTTTTAGCATTGAAGACGGATAATTCAAATTTAAATTTATTATTTACTAAACTTTATTCGAAAGTGCTGCATTGAAAATTTTTGAATATCTTAATAGTTGGATTCAATAAGAATCTAAATGATTTTAATTGAATCTAAATGATTTTAAGTGATGAACAAACAATAATATCTTAATCCAATTAATTAAAGTTAGACTCAATTCAAATCTCACCCATTTAGGAGAGCAAGTATTTATTTAATAATTTATGTGAAATTTTTACTTTATTTTGTAAATGCACTTTGGCATTATCTGAACGTTATTCTTTTTATAAAATTGTGATGATTAAAAGTATTTTTTAATTAATTTTATCATGAATTGACAAAAATAATTTTTTAAACAATTATTTTCATCTTTAAAATTAATGTTAATTACTTTATTAGATATTACGTATATGGATGAAATTTATTTTTCTAAAACTAATGAATGAATTAAATAAATGACGTGTTTATATTATTATTATTTTTTTAAAAGGAAATAGAAATTATTCATTAAGTAAAAAAGGAGAGGGATATAGACTCCTAATACATTGGATCTAATATAGAATCAACTGCTCTAATAAACTTGATTCGCAAATCTATTAACATAAATTATTTTGAAATCAATTACATTTTGCGAAATACTCTTATAAGTTATAATCATCAATAATAAGATCAAGACTAGACTACACTATTTGCCTTTTCGTTAATGCATAAATAAATTGTTGGAAATCAGTATTAATAATAATCCGACTCATTGGTATATTGAGAAAAAGATTATAAGTGTTTGTATTATTATATTCATGTTAATGCATTATAAAACTGGTTCAACAAAATATGGAGTAATTGCAAGAAAAAAAAATCATTAAATTTTGAAGGTAGTTTTGAATTGATTATTAACCGAAAAGTACATATGTCATGTCATATATAAGTTTTATTATATCACCATGTCATGCATATGTCACATAAATAAAAAATGATATATTAACATGCCACGTAAGTAATTAAAAAAATATTAAAATTTAATAATCATATTGAAAAAATATTAAAATTTAATTATCATATTAAAAAATATCAAAATTTAATAATTTTTGAGATTATTTAAATTTTTTTTCCTTTTCATTCTTTTAATTATTTTTCTATTTCAAAATATTCTTTTAATTTTTTATCAAAATATTTTTTAATTATTTATTTTTTTAGTTATTTTTTATTTGTTTTCAAAATATTTGTTAATTCTTTTAAGTGAAAATATTTTTCTAATTTAAATTTTATTTAATTTTCATAAATTTAAACAATAAATTTTTTCTAATAATTTTAAATGAAATATTTTATTATTATTATTATTATTAAAGCTTAAAAATTAAAAAATAAAATAAAAAAATTTATTATTTGACTTTCTTATCATTTTGGGTGGAAAAGTTGTCCATTATAAATTGACATTTTTCAATGTTATTAGTAATTAATTTTATTATTTTTTAATAACTAATGATTTTAGATTTATAGATTGGATTTTAAGAAAAATTTATTGTTTGAATTTATGAAAATTAAATAAATTTTAAATTAGAAAAGTATTTTTACTTAAAAGAATTAAAGAATAATTTGATAAAAAATATAAAATAATTAAAAAATTATTAGTGAAAATAATTTAAAATATTTAGATAAAAAAATTAAAAAATATTTTAAAATGAAAAAAAAATAATTAAAAGAATGAAAAGGCAAAAAATATAAATGATTTAAAAAATTACTATTTTTTTTAATATAGTCACTAAATTTTGATTTTTTTTAATATAATTACTAAAATTTAACTGACATGACATGCTGATGTGGTAGTTTACGTGACATGTTGATTTGTTAAAACTTATATATGAGGCATGGGATTTATATTTTTCGGCCAAAATTTTATTTAGTGAATAACGAATGAAATTATTTTGAAAGTTTTATGACTAATTTATAAAAAAAAATTCGATTAGCGACCATCTCGAAAATATCCCTAAAAATTAGTATTTTTTTTTTTTTTTGTTGCATTACGCACAAAACTCATGGCTGAAAATTTTAAATTTATTTTATTTTAAAATAAATCTTAAGTTTATATTTATTTTGTAATATTTATAAGGTTAAATTATTATTTCGTGTATAAAATTTGACCTAAATAAATAATTCATCTTTGAGAAACTCATTAATTTATCATTTTATTTTGATTGCATCTAACACTTCAGTTATTTCATTTTTTTATCATTAAAATCATATAAAAAGAATATTATTATGTCTTGATTTTTTATCTAATTCACTAATTCGTGAATATTTTTTAAGAAACTGATTAGTTAGTCATCTATTTTGATTTTATATAACTCTTTAGTTATTTTATCAATTTTTACCATTAAAATCATATAAAAAAATTAAAATACCTTCCTTTACACTTTAATTTTCTATCCCAACTAAAACCAAATTTCAGTAATAAATATTTAAGAAAATACCATAGTACTCTTTTCTTACCACACAATAACCATTAATTAAAGAAAGAAAAAATTGAAAAAGAAGCAATATTAGTGATGCTATCTCTATTTTTTTTTCTCAGTGGGCTGATGGACTTGTTGAAGCTTATCATGGGTTCAACTGCCATTATCATCTCCAACAACCAGTTCACCAATGGGGTGTGTTTCCAGAAAATATTATTTATCGCCTTATTAATTGTTGAAAGCTAATATTGTCTTTCAATTGCAAATAAACACAGGTGATACTATTGAACCACAGTGATTCTTATGCAAGAGACAAAAAATAAATAAATAAATAAAAAGCAAGTTTCCATGGCCTACGACCATTCTCGAGAGGAACTCAGAGAATTACAAATTTTTTATTATTTAATTGCTTTGTTTTGTATTTTCTTGCTTTCTCATAAAGAAACGTTCGAGGTCAGTTTAGGTAGAGACAACTGCCAGCCGGCGACGACACCTGCTGGTGCGAACAGTAACTGATCGACGATGGGACTTAAAATTTTATAGATGTTGTAGATTAATTGAATTAGTTCATTCAATTTTTAAATTTTCCATACGACAACGTGATATGGGCATCTGGAAATTAAATTAATTGGGTGGCCAGAGGTAGAATTTTTGAAAAAAAAGTAGGTTGGAAATAAAATTTAATTTTCTTTTCTTTTCTTTTTTTTTACTTTTTAACGAAAAAGTAAAAAATTAAAATTTATAATACAAATCAATATAAAAATAATTACAAAATTAAATAATAAAATAAACATCACTACCGAAAAATGAAAGACATGAATAATTCAACTAAAATTATTCTAAAGCTCCATATCAATTTGAAAAAATAAGGGGACAAGGCTTCTCAATCAAGTAAATTATATTAATTAGTATATGGTTCCGACACCTAATAATCATGACAAACTCTAAAAGTGATCATACATGGAGCAACATTACAATCAATAAAATATAATCAACCAACGATGAAAATTAGTCCGTACAAAATCACTTTAAACTTCAATAACGGGGAGTCAATATCCCCTAACGTGGCTCTCTTATTCCAATAAAATCTCTTAATCAAATAAGAGATATGTGATCACCTCATGATCATGCAGCACGAACCCTAATGTCCTCACCTCTTAATCTTGCAACATGACCTATCCTTGTAGAGGGGAAGGATGATCAACTTTGGGAAGGTTGATCAATTTTCGCCTTCTCCAAATAAAATGATTAGTATGACCTATCCTCGCAGTGCAAAGAATGATCAACTTTCACTTTCTCCAAATAAAATAATCATCATATAAACACATATCCATATATCATCTAATATCATTAGCCTAATGATTTTCATTTCATCCTAATCTCATCTAATAATCACAAGTAATTATGCAACAATTAATAATTATTTATCAATCATAGATAAATGGATGAGTCAATAATTTATAATGCATAATTTACATAATTATATATATATAATCATTTGATGCAATGCACCTAAGCAAGAAAAATATATTAATAAATATCACTCACAAACTTAATGAAAACCAACCTAGCTCTTTTTGGAGTATCAGTTGTCTGATGACTAGGAAAACGCCTAAAACATCTTGTTAGGGAAGAGCATAATGAGCTGCTCATATTCGACCTCTAGAGGCTACTCGAAATACTGCTAGTGTGTGGTGATGGAGCAAGCTCGATACCTCTATTAAGAAGCTCAAACTTGAAGGTGTTTTATGTAAATATAATCTCTAATAGTGGATCTCAGGGTATTATTCCCGAGTTATGATCTTTTTGCCTCTTTTATTATCTCAGTCTAAGCACATAAGACTTATTTACCCAAGTTTGGATTTGAGGAACAGGAGATTCAATTTTAAACCTTCATATTTGTTTCTCATCACTTACTATTAAATTTTATGCCTTTTTTTTTAACAAAGTAAAACATATTTTCTAAATTATCATTACTCTTACATAAATTATTAGAAGTTTATCTAATGGAAAAGAAGAAAAAATATAAATAAAATAAATTAATCGTGTAAATCTTCAAAAATTAAAATTTAGTAAGAGAAAATTCAAATATTAATGGGTCAACGATTTAAATGTATATTTTTTAATTTTTAAAGTTGAATGGGTTAATTCAAAATTAGTTTTTGAAAGTAATTCTTCAAAGATTTTCATGAATGCATATAAATTTCAAGAAATTTAATCGCTATGATAATAAGGTCAATGGTATAAAAAAAAATTATTATTTAATTCATAAAATTTAATATAATTAACACTTTCATTCTTATATTTTAAAAAATTAATTAATTAATTTATATTATTTAACCGTTAATTTTTTTTTAAATTTAAAAATAATTAAAAATAAAAAATTATTTTTTTATATTATATTATGATATTATTCAATACCTAGACTACCCTTCCCTCTACCCTTAATCTTCTCCTAAACACCACAAATTAATCTAGTTCCCATTTAATGTAAACCCATCACACAATTCTATTTTATAAACTTCTAAGCTTCAATTTCTTTGAACTCTCTCTGTTTCTTCTCCACCCATATGTATACTGTTCCAATTTGTGAAAGAAATTTAGTTTTTGTACATCCTTAGTCTCTCCTACACTTAATCATACAAGGAATTGTTACTCATCCCTTTACTATTCATTAACTCATCCCTTTATTACTCATAAACTCAAGCCCAATGATGATGAAGACGGCGATGAGCAAAGAAAAAATCAACCCACCCAGCCATGAATTGGAAGTGGTATTGAGAAATATCGCCACCGCTACAATTTGTTTTCTTTGACGAAGATGGTATTCGACGAAGATGATGGGTTAATTTCTTTGATTTGGTGATGGGTTACCGAAACTTCTTCATTTAAGTTAATTTCTATGTTCATTTGAGTTAATTTCTGAGTTAATTTTCTTTGGCTTCTTCATTTGAGTTAATTTTTTTGACTAATCACCGTTGATCGCTTTTACCATTTGATTTTTTTTTTCTCATCACTTTTACCATTTTTTATTTATATTGGGACTGAAAATGTGTGGAAATAATTTGTTAACTTAAGAAAGGTGGAATGTGCTTTATTTTACATTGGGATTGCATGTGCTATGTTTTTGTTAGCTTGAGAAATGTGGGATTTTTTTGCCTCGCAGATAAATTCTGAAATGTTTTTGAGGTGGGCAGTGCTTGTTTTGGGCATTCCAATTTATCTTGTATTCCTCTTGATTCAATTTTTGTGAAATTTTTCAGATTGGAAAATAATTTTATTCTTACTCTAATTTTTTTTTAGAAGAAATGAGTGGTATAATATGAAAATTTAAGAGAAAATAAGGAATATTTAAATTTTTTTATATATATTTAATGATAAAAAGAACGAATAGATTATTTATATTGACGGAACAAAATAATAAAAATTAACTAATTAATTTTTTAAAATAAAACGATGAAAGTATTAATTTCACTATCTAAACCCTCAATTATTGTTCCAAATCCCCTTATTGCTTGTAGTAGCCGATTTGCTGCTTCTACTTTCCTCTTTGAATTATTTGTTCTTGATGGAAACTAATTTTGAACACTGAATTTTGGAAGGTTATAGAAAAAAGTACACAAAAAGATAAGATTGGAAACAAACGTAATCAAGTGAAAATAAGAAATATAGAAGATGCAATTTTCGATTTCAACAAAGAATAAGGACAAAGCAATTCAAAACAGGTACGTAAACATAAAATGAAAAAAAAAAAAAAAAAGGAAACAAACGGAAAGATACGAAAATAAACAAAAAGGAAAGAAAATAAGAAAACACATTAACAAAATAAATTAAAGATATGCAAAATTAATATGAAGTTAAAATTCTAATGTGAATGTCAGAGACTTGTTTTGAAACCTAACTTCAATATATGGAAGCGAATCCCCTTAGAAAACTAAATCAAATTTTCTTATTAAAAACATTGACCCAATGATTACTTGAATCGCGAACCAAAGGTATGAGCAAACTAGACCTGTTGTTTATATTGCAAATAAGAACCTAAGGTAAAAAGTTTGAAAGCCACAAGAAGAGTTTTCTTGATAAGTTTGAAATAGTCTAATGAAGAACTAAGAGAGAATAATCTCACAATTTGAATTTTATTGATCAAAGTTCACTCTATTACAAAGAAAATCATACTTTTATACATGTTTTCATAATCAGACCGATTAAAAAATTAATGAAATCAGAGAGTTAAAAGTTCGATCAAAGTCGAATCGATTAAACCGAAAAAAATCAGTATATATGTATATATAATTTGACATTTATTATATATATGATGAAAATAAATATAATGCAATTATGGTTAAATCAATAATTTATATAAGACCATATTTTTTATGGTGTCAATCCAATCACATTAAGTCAAAAGTTATATATAGTAAGTTATGAATATTTACTTACTTAAACATCTACTCACATAATAAGATAATATGTAATAGGGTCATAATTTTGGTGTCGGGTAAAATTGAAACGAAACTATAGAAATTTTCTTATTTTTTTTTAACTCAAAACGACTCTCTTTTTACTTGACAAAAAATGATGTCGTTTTGATCAAATTTTTTTAAAAAAATTGACCCGCTCAAATCGATTCGATCAATTCACCTATTAACCGTCTGATTTTTTAACCGATTTTTCAAGAACAGGTAAATTGAGACTGATATGACTGATCATTAATTCAGTTTTCAATTTTCTGGTTTGATCAGCCGGTATGATTCGATTTTGATAATCATACTTTTATATGTGTAATAGGGTGCCAAGCCAAATTACAATGATACCCTTCATGAAAAGGCGTAATGTAATTTCAATATATTCTCTACAATGCTTTTGTACGGTTACTGATTCTCCGAGTCATTAAGCCAGAGATCAAGATGGTCTAGGAAACCAATGATCACGACTGAGCAAGTACCTTTAATTATTTTTTTTCCCTCTAGGTTTGTTTGGTTGCTTGTAAAATGGAAGTTGGATGGTTTATGATTTTTGGGTTATAGTTTTTAGGCATAGTTGAGTGGTTGTTTCTGTTTTATATGTTTTAATTCAAGAACAGAAAGATATCTAATTTCTTTCCACATCAAATGGCATTTGATTCTATGTTTAGTTGTTGAGGAAAATTGTTATAAAGATTCATTAATTTTGTATATTCTTTTTTGCTAAGAAAATGGAGGAAATGAAGTTATGAATGTTTTATTATTTTACTTTTAAAATTTAAAAAATGTGAAGTGGGGACTCAAAAGTAGAATCCAAAGCTAAGTTAACATAATGCCCTTAATGAAAAACTTTAATATAACTTCAATGTATTCCTAATCTGAATTTGACTCTATAAAACAAGTAAATATAACCTAATAAACAAGTAAACAATAACTAATTTCATTTTTGAGATTATTAATTAATCAAAATTAGGTCTAAACATCATCAGTACACTTAATTAATTTTAATAAAATTAGATAACCTATACATATAGCATATTAAAATTAATTTCAATAAATATAATTCAACCCAAATTAACATCTGCATATCATGCAAATATATGGTTTTCAAGCTTAACAACTCCTTATTTGTTTATTTAAATGCTTCCATTAATCTTTTTATTAAATTCTTGGACTTAAATAACATTGATCATAACTTGATAGGATCATATGAAAAAATTGAATCATTAGCAAAAGTTCAAGGGCTTTTTTATACATTTATCCTAAAAACAAAGTAAAAATTTGAAAAAAAAAATATAAAAAGGAAAGGCAACAAATTACAATTAAACAATAATAAATTATTATTATATTTCATTCTAAAAAAAATTATTATTATATTCACTAATTTCTGTATATAAATGTAATTTGAGTTATTATCACAATTATACACTCATAGTAAGTGTCATAACTTGATTTATATATACTAAACCCTACAAAATACTTTGGGCCCACAACGATAATGCTAAAATATCCATTTTGGGCCCAAGGTCCAACTTATATGATGAATATTATTATTATTATTATTTTTTGCTCGGATCAATTTATATATATATGAATTATTTCACAATTTGAAAATCTTATTTTAGCAGTTGAAAAACTCAGAATTTATAAGAATTTAATTTAATGAATTCTATTTTATCAATTTTTATATTTAAAATAAAAATAATTTATAAAATTCAATATTTTATTCTTAAAAAAAATAAAATTCAAGATAATTGAATATCATATCACTTCATAAAATCTAAATTTAATTAAAACTTAATTTATGATTAAATTATCTAAATATATATTACAATCTCTTAAAATTTTAATATTATTAGTTATTATTAAATTAATATAGATAATTAATAAAATAAAATAAAATAAATTTATTATTTATACATAAAATATTTGAAATAATTGATAAAATTTAATTTTTTCAAAAAAAATTTCCAAATTGAGCTATAAAAAGTTTCAATGTTATCAAATAAAAAATTTATTGGTATGCAAAATTTAGCGGTCATATTAACATAGGATTATTGGATTTTCTGATGCAATGAAACGGTACCGTTCTTTCTCTTTGTAGTTTAATTTTACGACGTCGTATATTCACAAACGACATCGTCGTCAACTCCTTGAAAATTCTACGAATCAGAGACCGAGTGCAGTCCGTTGCCTGCTTCGATCTTGAAGAGAGTTGCAAGACAGAATTGAGAGAGAGAGAGAGATGGGGTTTTACGGATATTTTGTGGTGGTGTTGTGGGTTGGTATTATATTACCGATTGTATCATCAAAAGAGGAATTGAGCTCAAGAGAATGTGAGGATCTGGGTTTCACCGGTCTTGCTCTTTGCTCTGATTGCAACACTTTCGCCGAGTATGTCAAGAATCAAGGTAATGGGTTTGAGCCTCAATTACATTTTCCATTTTCTTTATCTGTTATAATTCTTTATTTGATTTATGGTTTCAGAGTATTTTATTGAATTAACCATATGTTTGTTTTTTAATCAATTCTGTTTGAAACTGCATTTTTTTTTAAGCAGCTTTTACACGTTGTTGCAAAAAGGGTTTAGCTGGTTTAAGATTTTTTTTTTTTTTTACCAGAACATGTAAAATATGCTATTTTCAGTTGCTTTTAACGAACGTGCCCAAGATGATGCTTTGTTGAATTATGGTGTCTGAATCTGTAGTGGGTTTGTTGTTTTAGGTTGAAAATATAGAGAATTTTGGATGAGAGTCAATTTTGTGCTCATTTGATATATAAAATGAAGATTTTTATGATGTTGTTTTAGACTCTGTTTGTTCTGATAGAAAACCCCAACAATTAAATGACTAAAACTAAAAGAACTGTGGACTTCCTCCCCATTTGAGTGGTGGAACTAAAATCAATGCAAGGCTGTCTTTTTCGATTCTTATTTCATAAGATATAATGATGAAAGCATAAACAGTGCTAGATGAAAAAAGAATGAATCATGAGAACTTTTCCTAATATTATGGTTCTCGTAATAGTTTAGTCTTTGGTCTGCCTTATTGGTTTGTTTTGGAAATGAAACCAAGCATATTAAAGGATCAAATTTATATTTGTTGTCTTTGAAGAATATTTTTCACTTAAAAAGTTCCCTTTTAACTTGGCAAAGTTGCCTCTTTTTCCGCTTTTGGTGGAGTTTTACTGTAAATGCTTTAGGAGAAGTGTTTCTAACTAGAAGTTTTCAGTTTTTGGATTCCATAGTATTGAAACGTGCAAACATCTTGAATTTTAAGTTGGGATTCAAATGTTTTTCATCTAAGATTGGAATAGATTGATAGCATGTATGTGTTCTGCTATTAAACTCAATTAAAGGCTTGAAACAGATGTTTATTTTCTTCCTCCAACCCTAAGTCACTAACTCATCCATGCACAATCAAATATAATCAACATTTTTTGCACTTGCGGACAGATATACTTCACAATTCAAAGCTGTTAACATGGTTTAGTTTTGGTTGAGAAAAAAATTAAAAGTGTGTAGATATGATATACGCTCTTGACAAAAAAGTGTTTCGTATTTGCACTAATGTCTCTGTGCATAAGTCCAGTCAACTTAAGGTTATGGATGTAATCTAGCACTCAATCTTTAACAGCTTTAAGGACGCATGCTTGAAATAAAGCGCGTGCAAGGCGATGCTTTATTATATCCTTACAAGTGCTTTATGTATGTTCTTGGATGTAAGCACCAACTAAAACCACAATAACTTTACTCCTAAGATTAATTGGGGTTGGCTATATGGATTCTTTGTTTCCACTCTAAATGATTTTGGATAATGTCTTTGGATAAATTCTGGTGATCAATACAAAAATAAAAAAATAAAAAATAAGAAAGAAAGAAGAAGAAGAAGAAGAAGAAGAAGAAGCATTGTGGTGATCAATATACTTGATTATGGCTATAAATTGTTAATCCCCTTGTAGAGAACATCTCTGTCCAATGAAATAGGTTTTATGTAGCATTAAGTTGGACAAAATGGCTTCCTTTTTCCTTATTTTGATTTTTCAGCCTGGCTGTTGGTATTACCCTATTTAATCTTACCATTTCAGAGTTGTTTAGCTTCTTGAGTCCTAAGTTATTTTGGTATAAAGTATAGCTATGTCTGTCAAAAAGGTTTCTTTTCCATCTTTAAATTCTTTAGCCTGGCTGTAGGTATTACTGTGGAGTTTGGATATTCATAAACACAAGAATCCTATGCGCTGTAGTCTGTAAAGTTGAACTTCTAGAGTTCTAACTTAGGCTGGGATAAAATGAAGTACAGTATGCAGATTGCTTGACACAAGCACAGAAAATTATCTACAAGACACGGTCTAATTTTAGGAAGAAACTTGTAACTGCTGAACTTATATTTAATTATGTTCTGCTCTGCAAATTTGCTGAAACTTGATTAACAAAGTGCACATTTTGAAGGCTGTAACTAAGTCCACAAGAGATTAAATGATAAGATACTGGACTTAACTCTCTGGTAACTATGGCTGTCCAAGTGTTTGATAAGATACTGGACTTAACTCTCTGGTAACTATGGCTGTCCAAGTGTTTGACTTATTTTCTAGACTCCAGTTTGCTTGTAGATGCAAGTAATAATAAGGTTACTGGACTATAACATTAGACTCAACTCTTTGGTACCCATGGATGTCTAAGTATCTAAATGTATTCTTTAGACTCACGTTTGCTTTTAGATGCAAGTAGTTTAATGTTAAAGTTGTGGTTGCAGAGTTGGTGTCTGACTGTTTCAATTGCTGTGCTGAGGATTCTGATGACTCCATGAGCAAGGTACATATCATGCTGAAGGATATTAGTGATGTTGTGAAGCTCGAATTTATGTTCTGTAATCATCTATATTTCTTGCACATTCCTTGCTTGCTTTTCTAATAACACATTGTTATACTGATTCTGCCACACATCATATTCAATTAGGTACTCTGTCATGTGATAAAGTTTTTGAAATTGCCAAAATTGAGCTTTGATGAACTTCAGTTAAACACTTCCATAAAACTAAGTAATTGGTCAAACTTTATTTTTTGGTCTCTTTTCCATGTTGTGGCAACCATTACGCGATGATGTCCTTGTATCACATATATATGTTACATGTTGTATCACACATATATGTTACATGGTCGGTGTAGATATTTTTTTATTCTATGAAAAACAAGTCTCCATAATAATTAAATAATCAGTGTAGAAGGCTTAATGAGATACATGGCTTTTAGCATATTACAATGAGATGATTTAAATAATGGTTCCTATACGAAGTTCTTTGATTGATATGAATAGATTCTGTTTAACAATGTCAAAAGGAGTCTAAATCTGTGCAACTGCAGATAACTTATTCTGGTGCGATACTTGAGGTTTGCATGAGGAAGTTAGTGTTCTATCCTGAAATTGTTGGTTTCATTGAAGAGGAGAAGGATCAGTTTCCTACTGTTAAAGTTCAATATGTTTTCAATTCTCCACCGAAGTTGATCTTACTGGATGATGATGGTCAACATAAAGAAACCATCAGGTAAGCTGCGTTTTTGTCATGTTAACTTCTGCTCATGCATGGTTACATTACAAAACCGAAATGTACACCTTACAAATTATGTAGAACAACAGTAATATCTGATGAAGAGGAGATTGTGTGGCTGAGCCATACAAGATCGAGGGTCACATAAACTGTCTGCATGAATGCGCGTAAACTGGTTGGGTCTTTTGGAGGAAATAACAGCTCTCATTCTAGAATTACATCTTTCATGTTTGTTTATCAGTTAATATTTTTTTTTAATTGTTTTTTTCATCCAATTATCTTACTTTGCAGAATTGACAACTGGAAACGTGAACACGTGTTGCAGTTCCTGGGCGAGAAGGTTAAGCATGCTTCATCCTAAAAGGGTGGTTTAGTTTTGTAAATCTCTCTTCTGATTTCTGTCTTAATTTAAGTTCTACTCAAATATGGGAAAATCAAATGTAAAAAGAATGCGGTGATAATCAACATTAAACACTAGTTCCTTTTTTTTTCTTCTTTATATATGATGAACACGAGTGAAATGAATTAATGACAGAGACTTGCATTTAAGGATCTTTTATGGCAAGTTATAGGAATTTAAACTGGTTTCAGTGTGCATGTCTACTGTACTTTTAATCCATTGTCTAGCTTTACAAGCATCTTTTTGAAGCTTTGAGAAATTCAATTGTTGTAATTATTTACTGCAACAGAGCTAAAAGGATAATAATTGAATATAATGAATAAGAGATTTTTATATAGTTAGATGTACTAATATATGGGATGCTTTAGATCTCTGAGATGTTTTATAGAAAGATAGAAAAGTAAGCTGCCAAATCTTTAAGCTTATTCATATTATCTGTATGAATTTACTGAAACTTTTTTTTCCTGAAAAATATAAAAAAATGCTGATCTTGCATTAATGTGAAACAAGCTATAGCTGGTCAATTATTGGTGCTCTGAGCACTGGTTTTTCCTGCAATGGCTTTCAATTGGTCTGGCAAGCTGAGCAAGAACCGGCAAAATCCTGAGTAGGAAACAATTATTGTAATTTTGATAAGGAACTGCAGGTTCAGGCTGTCGGCCTGCTGAAGTTTTGTCTATCATATGAGAGACTGCTCAATGATTGAATTTTATCAGCCAATTTGCAGTTGCCATAAATACAAGAATTTTCCTAAATTTTTTTTTTGTATGCAATGTGATTCTTGAATGATCATAAGGGTAAGTTTGAATTTGAAATAAATAAGTATTTGAATTTGCCTTTTAAGTGTAAAATCATAAAAAATCAACAAGATTTTAAATTCAAATTCTCAATAATTTCATACTCCTATTTATTTAGACAAAACTCCTTTATCTAATTCAATGCTGACAATAATGAAAAAATATGGCAATTTACACCTTTCAGTCTACAAAGAGTGGTATAGAAATAAATTTTACAATTCTACAGTCTACACGGTGTTAGAAAAAAAATGCCTACCATACACGCATTTCTCCAATTCTCCCAATTAATGAGTTCTTAGAAAAAGTGAATATTAGCTAGAGTCCATTTTAATCATACATCATATTTTATCCAATTAATACAAAGTGTGCTTAATTAAGTTTTTGGTAAAATAGTCTCAAAGAACATTTAAAAAAAAAATAGTCTCAAGGGGAAAAAAAAAAGAAGTGGTTGGTAAAGGATTAGTGGTTAAATTATATCTATGTAAGTAGTTGGTAAAGGATTAGTGGTTAAATTATATCTATGTTATATTTATTATATTTTTAGAGTTTGTTTGGTACACCTAGGTGTTAAGAGTGGGATTGATTCGATTTGTTATCAAATTAAATTAATATTTTTAATTTGTAAAGTTTTTAAATAAATTAAATTATTATTATAATTAAACTGTCAATTTTAATTCGGTTTAGTTTGAATATTTTTAATTTGTCGATTTCAAATAAATTTTTTTTTTATAAATCATCATTATTTTATTATAAATTTAAGAAAAAATACTAATAAAATATCGATAATAAAATAATTCAATATTGTATAACCCAAAATTTACCTACTTCATTAATTAATACATCTAAAATTTATATTTTTTTTCTCAACCCTACTAGGGGTGAAAGCCAAATTGAAACAAACTGATCAAATCAAATCGAAATTGATGGTTTCACTATTTATTTGGTTTGAAAAATAGGATAAATTAAAAGTTCGATTTAATTTAAAATTTAAGCATTTTTTCTTTGATTTTAAACTCAACCAAACTATATATATATATATATATATATATATATTTGATTTGAATTAAATATATTTGATTTGATTTTATATACAATGCATATTTTTTTAATCTAATATAAATTTAAAATTTTAAAAAATATTTTATGTGAAAATTAATTAAACATAAATAAAAAAAATTAATTCTTAAAAAATACAAATTTTTGATATATTAATTAATGAAATAGACAAATTTTGAATTATAAAAATTTTTTTTATTATCGATATTTTATCAGTATTTTTTCTCTAAATTTATAATAAAATAATGACGATTTATAAAAAAAAAAATTAATTTGAAATCGATAAATTGAAAATATTTAAACCGAACTAAACTAAAACCGAATCAACATTTTAACTATAATGATAATTTGATTAAATTTAAAAATTTTTTAAATAAAAAATATTAATTTAATTTAATAAAAAAATTTTAAATCGAGCAAATTGAATTGATGCTTCCATAATTACACCCTATTATCAGAAATAAAATCCTATTTCAATAATAGAATTTTATTTTATACTCTAGTGCGCAAATAATCTAGAAGTTTTTTTTATATGTTTGAATAATTTCAATAACTTCAATTTTTATTAATATGATATATATTTTTTAGTATAATTATTAATTTAACTAATAAATTTTATTTAATTATTTAAAAAAATAAACTTAAAAATAAATATCTAAAATTTTGAAATCCTATTTCATTTTGATTTAGATATCAATTTTTATAACTTTAAACCTAAGCATTGCTCACAGATTATTTTGACTATATTTTTCACACTTGGGGGGCAAAACTCACAATGAATTTTGGATTTTCGATTCATCATAATTTTGCTTTTATCAACCTCCTTATGAACCAAAATAATGAAAATAACTTAAAAGAAATTACTCATAGCTATACTCAAACTAAAGGAAAAAAAAAATCTCATGAATCAATGAATAATTACTTGGACCTTTGATTTTATGAGCCAAAAAACTTAATTTGAACACCAAAATCAACTTTTGAACCATAAAAACTAGATGACAAGTAGCTACCATCAGATTGACTCGTTCTGAGCCAAGAACATGTTGAGATCAGGAGATGTTCTCAAGTTAACAGTATCCATTCTGTTCATAAGTCAACAGTATCCATTTAACTTCAACAACAGAATCTTTCAAACATGCAGCAAATAATAAACCATTAACTATCCCCCATATATTCATTAATCCTTGGTTAGGATCATTATACAATTGAGGTTTACAAATATACATTTTGCCTAATCAGAAAAGAGATACACATACCATACTAAGATGCCTAAATCCCACCACCAGCTCAAAACCAGACCAATGATAGACTGCATTTTAGACTATAGAATTCATTGAAAGATTCACCCACATATATATAAGTAGTCTAATTTCCTGAACTTTCTGTTACAGAGTTGCTTTTGACTGACAAAAATTTTGTTGTGCATTAAATAAGTGGATTACCCTTTACACCATCAAGTGTTCTTAGACGATCTTCCAATGTTTGCTTGGCTATAAATTGTCGCTGGAATTAGTTGAATTGCATTCTCAAATTAATTTGGGAGAAGTGGTCTTGATCGGGGCCCAGAGATCTGCACCGTTGCTGCGAGCAACCCCGAGAGTGCAAGAGATTGGAACGAGACATAAACCTCTGCTTCTCAGACTGTACTGCTCTAATTCCTGCACGAGTAACCAAACCATTTATAATCCAATTCCAATCAATGAGGCACTTGTTGATGCCACACAGTAGTGCAAATGATAAACTCTCCTTTTCAAGGGAAATGTACTAAAATGGATTCGCAAATTCAGAAACATAACCACATATATAGAAGTAAAAAAAAACATTATTAGAATATTCAAATGCTATTCAATTATAGCAAGATCTCGATCCTCATGAAAATTTTTACCTTTAGACTGTCATGTGAAATAATTTTCATGAATGTTATTGTTATGTAACTATGGTACGGAATCTTAAATATGCCCTTCAAAAGACAGTTTTCCTAGATAAGCATGCAATCAAGGACGAAGCCAAGAAATCGATATTCAGTGGGCTGAAAATTAAACTTGTCTAGAAGGTTAAGCTTCAATGGACCAAATAAATTTTTTTTTATAAATTAATGATATTTTTAATTATTTTAAATGAGACAAAAATTAATTATATAAAAAAACTGCATTTAAATGAATTAAATAGAATTTTTTCTATAAATTAATAGGATTTTTTTTCGTCTGGGTGGCTCTGGCCCACCTAAGCCATGTAATTGCTCCGTCCCTACATGCAATGATTGACAATTTTCACAATTTTTTTTTTCAAATTTGCCATGTTACAAAAAATCCAGCTCATATTCACCTGTAGCTCAGCTGTCGGTGTACCTTGGAGGTATGGAGCACTTAACACCTGAAACCACCCCAAGAAAGCGAAGGATGAGAAATTGAAGTCAAAACTCAAAACCATCAAAGGAACATTATAACAAGAGCACTGCCATCCCCTAGTTCCAATATTTTATTAACTGCCAATGCTATTGAAATATTTATAGCCATCAAATTTCCAAGGCAACAATAAAGAAAATCAATCTTTATCCTTCTCTTTTCCCCTTAATATTTTGACTTGTAAAAGAGTCTAATCATATGATTAGAGAAACCAAATAGCTAAGAGTTGATTATGGATTGATAATCTGCTGGCATTCTCTCAGTTGGAATCAGGACTGTCTGAAAAGTTCTATCCATAGCCCAAAACCAGAAGAAGAAGATGAATTTGTTAGTTCCAATTTCCAGTGTTTTTGCCATATGATAACTTTTAAAGCAAAGACAAGAACCCAGAACATAATAGTTCCCAAGATCAAATGTGAAGAACAAGTCTACATACTTGACACACTATTGCATAAATTTAGATGCTATCACCCGTAAAGACTAGACTTTCCACCAGAATAAATTATTAGGGTGTACCATTGAGCCAAATCTTATGCTCGAACACAAACTAAGCAGATAAACAATTTAATGAATGTGAGTTCATACAAGAATTTTTCATTGCACAATATGAAATTCATCTAGAACATGAATTCCAAATTTGTAATGAAGTAAACATGCAGAGGATTACGGAAGTACAGTAAGAGAAGGCCAAACCTTAACTTGTTCATGAAGAAATTGTATGTAGTCCATTGCCTCCAGAAGGACAGATGCAGTATCTGTCTGCAAAAAATAAAATAAGGCTATAGAAATGCAACTGTAATGAATGAGTTATAATGCAAGTAGCATGATAAACATGAAGCTTCATAGACAGCCACATGGTTTGCCATCAATGAATAAGATGCTTGTCTGTACCTTTCCATATGGTGAAACAAGCTGCTGCAGAGCTACTATCCGTTCACCAAGCTTCTCTTTCCTCTCCTATTCGCAAAACAAAAATAAGAAGCAAAAAATGAGAGGTTAACATTTCACATGATAAAAGTAAAAAAAAAAAAAAATACAGCAAAAAACAGAGGTTTCTGTAGGGTGTTCTTAGGACCAATGAAGTTCTTCAAATCTTGTTTGAGCAAAAATTTATTTATAGGGCAATTTGAATAAATGAGTAATTGAGACCTAAAAACACCCAATTTTTATGCATTAATGATTTCATGCAAATACCTTAAAATAAAAGCAAACGATCCAACATCATGCAATCCATTTTCCAACAACTATTCACTAATCATGCTTCATCACAATGGGGCTGCTTATCTTCTATAATGACAAATGAACGCTATTGCATCCAATTTACAAATTTTTTTATTTAAATGGCAAGAATACAAATTATACATCTCTCTCTCTCTCTCTCTCTCTCTCTCACACACACACACACACACACACACATAGAAAACTATTTTCCTCCCCAAAAGCAAAAAATTGGGTCAGATGGGCCAATGGCACCCCTTGGCCCCATCAGTAGTGTTAGCTCATCCCATATATCTACAGATTCCTGATTGCAATAATAGTGCTAAGAGAAAAAAGGGAGAAAAGACATGAAAGAAAACCAGCTAGTAGAAAAGAAACAATTGCCAAGGATCAAAAAGAAGAGGTTGCTCTCAATACAGAAGGGGAATGCCAAAGGATCCATGAATCTTATTCAATCTATTGGGAATACTTACAAGAGCCAAGTAGCCCAGCCATTCTTTATCCCATAAACTCAGTGAACATGACAAGGGAATGAAAATCTGTACCCTAGCAGGATAAATGTATTTAAAGAGGGAGGCGAAACCTTTGTGGAGATGGAAATATCGGCCTTTTGCCGTTTGCTCGCAAGAGAAGTGAGATTCCCTTGATCAACAGAGCAGGGACTTCTTTTGTTTTCCATCATCTTTTTCACCGGAAATTACTTGTTCTCCCTCTACATAGAAATGGCAAAGAGATTATTGTCAGAGATCAAAGCAATAAAGATTTATTTAGCAACTGGTGATGCTAGAAACGGGATAACTAAAAGAGTTGACAAATTCAATGAATAGATAGACCTCATCCATTTCACACAGACAATCAAAAAGAAAGTGGCAAAACATCCAAACAATATAGCAACCAGATTGACAGATCAAGTCACGATTGTTAAACACGTTTATCGTCATCATCATCATATTTTCATAGCAGTGAAGATATTCAAAGTGACATATCTAGTACTTACAAGTTTAAAAACAAACTGAATTTCCCAAACATGTTTTCCACACTGATATCTTTTTTTTTTTTTTCTTTTAGAAGGAACATAATTAAGATATATTCATATGTTCCCATATGCAAATTACCATTTAACATTTACTTATTTTGATCTTGGTCTAAAAATTACAATTGACCGAGTGCAATACAATGCTTGATGACCATCCCATGTATTTTCACTAGAATAAATATCAACGTACAAGAATTAATTTCTTAGAAGTAAAGAAAGATTTATAACGAGATAAACTCCCCAAAACTACAGAATAGGTGCTAAAAGCCCAGGTCTACTTTGGCTTAATGGTTTCTTTTGTCATGTATGAGATGAGTAACTTATCAAATTTCCATTTCCAATACCAAAAGATTGCACGGAAAGAGCATCCATATGGATTAATAGAAGTTGCAGAACAACACCTATGTGGCCATACCCAAGTAAAAGATAATTAAGGTTGACCATCCGAATGGATTGATTTCCATTGAAGGAAGCATCTATTGTAGATCACAAATTATGGACCTACTACTGAGCTCAATCATATTATAATTATCCCATAAAATATTCAAATGTATTATATAAACGTACACGACACCAAATAAAACAAAAAAAAAAAAAAGAGGAGTTCATACCATAAACAGGAAAACAAGCACTGTTTTGGTCAGAGACTAAAAATACTAAAGAAGCTAAACAAAACAATAATATATGTGCATCAACTTAGCAATATAAATACAGCTCCATACTTAAAAAAAATTAAAGTCACTATAATTAATTAATCATATCATCAAAAACAGACAGAAGTTACATGGATCAATGAAACAGAGTCACATCGTTGTTTAAAATATTAGCAATAAATTAATAATGCATGGAATCAATTATATATCTATTGACAAATCCTTAATTTTTTTATAATTGGGACAAGAACCCACCATTTGATTAGTCATACAAATTCAGATAAACAAATCTGGAGGATAAAATTGCACCAAAATAAAATTAATCATCACATAATACAGATATAAATTAACGTAGTATTATAATGATTGTGTCACTGTTATAGAGAACAAACTCAAAATATAATAGAAGATTTTTTGTGGGCCCAAATTGTATCAAGCGTGAACGGAACAATGATGCATTAAATTTAATTGCCCATATAATCTACCCATCTACTTTTATTTAACCCCAAATAATATTTTAATTGATACCAATATAACTGCAACTACTATTATTCTCCAAATACATTCAAGTTTGAAAATAATCTAAAAATATACAAAACCCATAACAGAAATGGAAAACCTCAGCTGAAATTAGTTGGAACATGAAAATAAACGAACTTTATTCACTCGGGTAGCTTAAATAAGAAAATTTTAGTGTTAAAATTAACAATAATTGAATAAAAAAGTTTAAAAAGAGAGAAAAAAAAAAGTGTCGAAGTTTTGAAAACTCACCAAGAATTCAGAGACTGCATTGCCAAATAAGCTGAAAATGATATCTGTAGCCTTATAATAGTGAAAATACTGAGAAACCCACCTCCAAAATACTCAAAATTCAACAAATTGAAGTGAAAAGCAACAAGAATTGCTTTTTGTCAACACACAAATAACCCAAAAAAAAACTCCCCTCTCTATCTTCTATACTGAAAAAGCTGAAACTTTATGCTAAAATTTGTCTGTTATTGAGTCTTTAAAGTTGAAAACTTTACGTTCAATAAGTGAACTCTTATTAGAGAGACAACACGGATTAACAGAGAATCACTTCAATCCAAGATCAAAACTTTAATACACCAATAATTT
Organism: Aleurites moluccanus; assembly: GCA_948193065.1. Taxonomy (NCBI): domain Eukaryota; kingdom Viridiplantae; phylum Streptophyta; class Magnoliopsida; order Malpighiales; family Euphorbiaceae; genus Aleurites; species Aleurites moluccanus. Next base: position 42,417 of record CANXYC010935226.1, on the reverse strand, counting down.
TTTTTTTAAATGCAAAATAAAATCAGAAATTTCCAGAGCGAGGGGAAAAAAAAAACAAAAAAGATACACGAAACTACGCCGTAGAATGTGGTGGTAGATGGATGGCCGAAACCGAAGCAAACGAGAAAGAGAAAGAGAAAGAGATGAAGTGTGCGAAAGAGGCAGGGGGAGCTAAGGGCATGCGAAAGGTGATTTTGTAATGGTCATGAAAAAATATTTAAATAAAAAAAAATTGGTTTTTATTTATTTATTTATTAATGAAAAGAACATAAATTCTTAAATATAATTTTGATTTTGTTATTAGTGACAGCTAATATCCAACCATGCAGAGAGAAGGGGGGAGAGGGGGAGAGAGAGAGAGAGAGGGAGAGATTTAACTAAAGATGAAGTCATTGATATAACCATTGTTGAAAAGGACAAATATATATTCAAGTGGTCACTATACACAATTCTCCTTGCACACTTGCCCCCTTTTATTGTCACTTTCCTACTATGGCTTGCAGGCTTGGCTTGTTTTATGAGTTGTGACTTTGCTTGAGAAATGTAGGACTATAATTCTCACAAACACACTATTTTCTTTTGTGGAAATTATAATTTTTTTTTATTATCACCATAAATTTTAGTGTTTAAATATAAAATATTTTCTTAATCCAATTGTTTGACTATATTAAAAAGAAAAAAAATTGTTAATGTTATAATCTATTTAATTTATAATTGAAGAAACATAATTAAACTTGAATTTATTATTCAAATGAATATATATTTTATTGTTAAATTATATTTTGACGTGGTAGTGTTATGATATAATTTTTTTAAAATAGAAGAGGTAAAATTAAATATAAATTTATTATTAAGATGTATATGCAATTAGAGTTTTTATTGGTGTGATGGTGTTATGATTTATTTGTTTCAACTATTAAATGTTGCCACTTCACGAACCAATTGTCCAAGATACATTAAATTTCATACACTGAAAAAATTTCCAACCGAATTTTAACATTAAAACCAAATAATAAAAAAAAAAACAATTTTTTCATAAAACATATTTCACTGATTAGTTACTTTCTATCAAACTGTTGGGAAGGTTTGTCTTGGTGTCTCAGTTTTGAGTAAGTTTTACCTATTTATTTGGAGAAAAAAAAAAGTATTGGTATTATTTTATTAAAAAAATAAATATAAAAATTATATTAATTAATTTTTTCATTTATTTTTTTAATTTATTCGGTATTTAATAATTATATTAAATTTAAACTCGAATCTGATTATTTTTTTATTTATAAAATTCAATGTGGAATCATTATATGAGTATATAAGACAATATGAGACAGATGTAGTAAGAATTTTAAGCCTTTTTTACAATTATTTTAAAAGGTGTCTTAGTCCATAGACTAAGATTTTTATAGCATGACAACCCTATTGCGCCTATACATTGCAGCCTTTGGGTTGTGGGGGTGGGAGGTTTGGAAGTTGTATACTATCAAGGGGACTTTATTTTCATAGGCCAGAAGATAGTTCAATAAGAAGAAATCAAGTTTCGCTACCCAAAATATCTTCTTTCAATATTTGAGTTTATATGCACTTAAAAAGCAAAATTTTAATGTTAATAAAAATTAATAATACTATCACTTAATTTATAAAACTCTTATAATCATATGTATTTTAACAATATTGTTAAATATATTTGGCAGTAACATTTGATATAGCATGGCAAAATATTGTTATAAGTATATATACTTATGATTAATTATTAATTTTAATCACATTAAATATCAAATAATGTTAAATTAATATGATCAAATTCAATACTTATTATAGTGCTTGTGCAAGTATATATGTATAACTAGCAAACATGATTGTGTTCTAAAACAAAATCTAAGTAGCTAAACTTATTGGACAAATTAGTAGAATGCTGCATGTTTATTATTATTATTATCGTAATTTTTAGTAAAATGTGAAGTGAAACTTGCATTTATATCATTAAAATCAAAATAAATTTCAACAATTATTAAAATATAAAGGAAAACCATAAATATAAACAATGAGCATATTAATATGGAAGTTGAAATGATCAATAAATGCATGACTTCAAAGTTTTTAGCATATTAAAGTGGTAAAAAAAACATGTATTTTGAAGAAATTAACACATTCATGAAAAATATTTTAAGATATATGTTGAGATTGTTGAAGATTATTAATATATTTGAGTTAAGATGGAGATTGTTGGGATTATCACTCAAAATTTTAATGAAAGTGGAAAGAAAATTTTTATCATATTTTATGTATGAGAAATATTTCTTAATTAAGTAGATGATTATTTCTTTTGTGGAATAAAATTTATATTTTAATGTTATTTTTATTTGAATAAGAATCCTTATTAAGTTATAATTAATAGTGAATAAAATTACAAATAAAAATATTATTAGAGGGATTCTTTGACTTTTGTCTGAATATACAATTAAATCTTGTCTAATAGTTGATTGACTTTGGCTCAATATTATGGTAGAATTATTGTAGTTATAAAGTGCATGGATATAATATTTTTGTGATGATATTATGAGAAGTTTTGCAATTTTATCTATTCAAAATTTATAATATGTTGATTTAGTGGACTATTCTTGTAAGGGACTGTGAACATGTGTATATTGAGAAACCGAATTACGTTTAAATTGTTTATTTTGTTTTTCTCTTTTCTTACTATTGTATTTATAAATCTGATTTTTCCTAACAAATGGTATTATAGTTGTTAGTTTTTGTTACGAGTTTCAAGAGTTATTTTTAGAAAAAATAAAAATATTGAAGTTGATATTTTTATAAATGTAGAAGATAATGAAGATTGAAAACACCTCAATTAGAAATCATGTGCTAGTTATGGAGAAAAGTGATCACATAAAGAATTGTTGCTCAAAATTGAAACAATACATGTAGAGTTTAAAAAAGTTGCAAAAGAAGATGAAGGGCAAAATGAAAGTCGATGATGATGATGATGATTTTTCAAATAGTGTAATTATCTTAAATTATAATGATGATATGTTATGATGGAGGTGGAACTCTAATATGAAGTTTGGTAAATAAATACTATGAAGATGAAGATTATATGATTGAAAGATGTTGAAAGAAGATGGAGATTGTTGAATATTTTAAGATTTCAAAATTAAGAGATTTTAAGTTAAAGTGAAAACTGTTAGGATTGTTATTCAAAATCCTAATAAAATATGGAATGAAATTTTTTCTTATTTTATATGTCATAAATCCTCAATTGAGTAAAGGATTATTTTCTTTATGAAATAGAATTTTTATTTTTATGTTTTTATTTGGATGAGATTTTTTATTAAGTTATAATTGATGGTGAGTAATATTATAAATAAAAATGTTAAAGAAGGGGTTCTTTAACTTTTATCCAAGTATACAATCGTTTGTTATACAATAATTAATTGAAAATAGCTTTGACTCAATATTATAGTAGAATTATAGTATTTATAAAGCGCATATATCTTTGTAATAATATTGTGAGTGTTGTAATTTTTTTCATTCAAACAATTGTAATATGTTATCCTTTCGAGATACTGTAAATATAAGTCTATTAAAAAATCGAATCACGTTAAAATTATTTATATTATTTTATTTTTTTTATCATTGTGCTTCTAATTCTGATTTATCTAACAATATATATGAAATATAATTTATTTATTTTATTTGATTACAATACTAAAATATTATTTATAGAGTTTGGAGTATATTGAAAAATGTTAACATTTTTTCAATATATAAAGCTATAAAAAATTTAAATTTATAAAAAACTTATATATTTTGTTTATTAATGATTATGAAAAATATTTATAATTAAAAAATTGAAAAAAAAAATTGTTTATTCTAAGCGTATAGATTTATATTATATATCAAATTAATGAGTAAGTGATGATATATTTTAACCAATATAACTATTTTATTTATTTTTATATAATAAAAATATATCAATATTTTTTATTTTTTATATTTTTTTCTCATTTGATTGGTGTATATATTATATGTTAAAAAGAATTTTCAAGTAAAACTGCGATAGTTATCAATCATGGGCATTATTTGTTAGCCCATGAGACGGATGATCACCAAATATAATAGACGGTAATTGAGGATAAATGATTAAGAAGGTCACTAAAATTTTGGTTTTTTTTATTTTTATCACTAAATAGTAAATTTTTTTTTGGATATGTTACTAATTTTTGATATTTTTTATATTTATAAGTCACATATCAGAATTATAGTTAATTTTGTTGATATAATATAATACGTCATCGCTGGATGTTGAGTCACTTAACACGTGTTAAGTGACTCAACATATCATTGCCACATCAGTGCTATATCGAATTTGATGATGAATTCAATATGATAATGAAATTTTAATAATTTTTCAATATGATTATTAAATTTTAATAATTTTTTAGTATGATCACTAAATTTTAATTATTTTTTCTATATTTTCTTTTCCCATATTTTTTCTTATATTAATTTATCACCCTGATTTTTTTATATGGTGATACTATTTATTATAAAAAATATATATAATACATAATATATTAAATTTAAAAAATATAATTTAACTTATCATTATTATTAATTAATAGGAATAATATTATTAAAAAAAAGAATAATAAAAATTTAAAAAATAAATAACAAAGCCAAGAAAAATGGTTTACCACTCTCCTATCTTTGCGTCTCTTTTATGCGATTTCTACATTTTTTTTGCCTGACTCTGTCATCGTCCCTCTCTCACTCGTTGCTCATTCTCTTGCATGGGTCACCTCCTTCCTTCTCCATTACTTTTTTTTTCAATTTTTTTTTAAAATATTTCTCTCTCTCTTCATCTTCTTCTACATTGGCATCCAGTCCTAGGTTGTTTCTGCAAATCACATGAACCGACAACAAAAAAAAAAAGTCAATATCTCTCATCATTTAAGATTTAATAAATATTTAAAGATATTATTAAAAAGAACGCTTGGTTGGGATGGGGTGGAGTTGGGATGGGGTGGAGTGAGATATTTCTCTCTATCTTCATGTTCTTCTATATTGTCATCAAGTCCTAAGTTTCTGCAAATCACATGAACTGGCAAAAAAAAAAGTTAACATCTCTTATCATTTAAGATTTAATAGATATTTAAAAATGTATTAATAAAAAGAACACTTGGTTGGACTGGATTGGAGTTGGAATGGGGTGGAGTGAGATATGATTTGCACTAGAGTCGCCGTTTGCTCTGTCACTTCACTATGATTTCATATTTAATGCATTGATATATTTTTTATATTAATCGTCTATGTTACTCTGTTATTTTTTTAAATTTTTTATTTTTTTAATAACATTATTTTTATTAATTAACAATAAGGATAAATAAATTATATTTCTTAAATTTAATATCCTATATACTATAAATTTTTTGTGGTAAACAATATCATTGTATAAAAAATAGAGTGATAAATTAATGTGGAAAAAGAAAAATGAGCAAAAAAATATTGAAAAAATAATTAAAATTTATTAATCATATTAAAAAATTATTAAAATTTAGTGATCATATTAAACTCATCATTAAATTTTGATGTGACAATGATGTGTCAAGTGACTCAATATTATTATATCACATCAGTAAAATTAGTTTTGATTCCAATAGGTGACCCATAAATATAAAAAAAAATCAAAAATTAGTAACATATCTAGAAAAATTTATCGATTAGTGATTAAAATATAAAAATACTAAAATTTTAATGACCTCTAGAATCATTTATTCCGGTAATTGATGAATTAATGAGTATATGATCACGTATAGGATTTTCTTATATATTTATTTTATTTTAATAAATTTATGAAATGATTTTCGATTTAAATAGGAAAATTCATTTTTTTTTAAAATAATTTAAGTTTTAATTTAACAAAATAAGTAATATTAACTAATGTTTATAAGCATTTTAAACACTATAAATTATGAAAAAAATATTTTTAACAAAACAAGTTAGCTTAATAAAATTATCAGCGAATTGTTAATTTTACTTTTTTTTTTTTTGTACTCATAACTAATTTGAATGAAATTAAATGAAATGGAGATTATGCATTGGGGTAAAATAAAAGAATAATAAACTTTTTTCTTCTCGTTCGGAGGTCGGTTCAGTCCAGGAGGCTAGTTTGAAACTCACTAGTTCTTTCAAGCATTACTGCGCTCAGTGTCGACTTCAATGTCTAAAATTTTTAAAATTTATTATATTAATATATAGATAAAATTTTTCTGATAAATTTCTCAATTTTTAAAAATAATCTTATTTAATTATTTATTTTAATTTGCATCTTTAAAATTTCTAAGATAAGGAAAACGATAAAAAGAAAAAATTATAAATTATTAAATATTAAAATAAAAATTTAAAAGTTGCAAATAAACATTTTGATGATAAGAAAAATATTGATATTAAATTATTTTTAAAAGTTAAAATATTATTTAAATAAAAAAAATTGTCCAAACACCGATACAATAAATTTTAAAAGTTTAGACAACAATTATGTAATTTTTTCTAAATTATTTTTTAGGAGAATTTGGAGTTAAAAAATATAAAATAAAAGTCTAAGAAATGAAGCCGCTGGCGCCGGCTTAACTATAGACAGAGCCATCCCAAAAGGATTAAGGGTTTGCGTTGCGTCCAATCCTTCAAATTTCTTATTTCCTAATATTTTAGTAATTAGAAGTGAAAAAAAAGGAAAAACTGTTTTTGGAGGGATTTTATTTTGGCGGGAAATCGCTGTCAGAGCAGTTTCCACATTCAGGTGGGCGGTTTCTGGAGGTGGGCTCCATTTGTCCCTTCTGTTGATTCTCTTAACCCCATTTTCTACTCGCTCCATACTCCGTCCCAAATTCACTCGCTCTGTAAATTAACCACGTGTCAATAATTGCTTACGGATGAGTCATGCAGAGGGAAGTGAAACTCACCGCCTGGAAGGAGATAGTGGAAAATATTGTTTCATATATAGGGAAGAGAGATTTAGGTAGTGGCAGATGGAGGGACCCACAAGAAACTACGACCGTGCGCGCAAAAGTCCACGAGGGGGAAGGGGGGAACGGATTAGTCATCTGGTAGGACCCACGCGGTTTTAGTGTTTGTCTGATACTCTAATTTACAATTACAAAGTGCTTTTTTTTAATAGGTATTTTTCTTCTTCTTCTTCTTCTAGTTTTGTCGTTTCAGACCCTTTTTGGGGTCACTCGCCGATTTGATTAGTCGATGTCAAACAATTTATGTTATTTTTTTCTTTTCTCTTTTTTGGTAAGAATAAAAAATATATATATATTTATTAATTGATATATGTTTATATTTTGACTATATTGTTTAATATAAAAATTATTTATTTTTAACACTAAAATTAATAATTTATTTTGCTTTTACACACGTATTAAAAAATAGTTAATATTGTATAAATTTCCTAAAATATTTTTACTCTTCAATTATAATATATTAATTTTATATAATTTGTTTAATATATATTCATTAATTACATAATTAATTTATACAACTAATAATAATAATAATATTTTCTTATAAAATTAACATAAAATTAGAAAATGAACTAAATTTTAGTGCGGATGAAAAAAATAATGAATTATCAATATAAATTTGAGTGAGTAATATTATTAGGTAATATTTACTAATTTTTATTTTATAAATATTAATATCAAGGATCAAATTTAAATGAATATTATAAGAAGTAAATTTATTATTTTTTTCGTTTTAAAATAAATATTATAATTTTTATTTTATATGTTTTAATTTAATTATTTTATTTTTTAATTTAAATTATTTTCTCCGTCTCAAAGTATAATCTTATTTTTTTTTTTAGATGTTATTTTAGTAGATAAAGATAATTTTTTTTCCTAATTTTCTTCCTTTTATGCATTTAGTAAAATAAAGTTAGTTGTAGTAAACATTCTTTAACAAGAACCTTCTTATATTTACCTACCTTACTCCAAATATGCCAACAATGGATCATAAAGTCTTTCCAACCGTAAATATAGTCCTGAATTCAAGTTAAAGTTCTTTAACAGAAAATCTAATCCTTAAATTTGAATTAAGTTCGAAAGTTTAGTATAGTTTTCCATTGGATAATAATTACAGTCAAATTGGATTCTTACATTTTATTTTTTCTATAAAAAAATAAATTAATGTAACGACTCCCTAAATATATTAAAATAAAAAGATAAAATAATAATTTTTAAAAAATAAAGCGAGAGCCGCTTTCATGTGAGATTTAAGTTTGAAAAAGCATTCTAATTCTTAGCTGATCCAATTAGTGCTCGGGCGAGATCTCACATATAGTATTTTAGAATCAAAATTTTTTCCTATATGATACTTGGCTTGAGGAGACTGGATCTATTAGGTGTATTTGAGACATTTTCTGGAGAATCTCGTTGGGTTTTGTGTAAATGGATTCTCTTAAGGTCGAGAAAAGAAAGGGATGTTAGAGATATGAGAAAGAAAGGAGTTATAGATATTACGGTCCTCAAGGAAAGAAGAAAATGCAAAGAGATCCAATGATCGAATTAAATGATTCCCACAAATGGAGTATTTTGATTAGGGATGACAATTTGACTCGGTTCGATAGATATCCAATTTGACCCAACTTGAACAAGTCAGATTTTATTCGTCTCATTTAATAACGGGGAAGATACAGGTATTAAAAAAAAAAATAGTCATGAATACAGGTTTAGGGTATATTTGACTCGAACTCGACCTGATTATTAAGAAGCACGTGAGACTCAGTAGCTCTCTCACTCACTTCTATACTTATGTGCCAACAAAATTTTAGAAGTCTCTCTTTATCATCTAATAAAACCTCAATTCTCAAACCAAAATAATTGCTTTTCTAGGGTTTTATCTTCTACACTCTTCTAATCTCCATTTCCAAGAAAATCTCAAATTGGCTCTTTCATACGTAATAAGATATGAAAAAAACAGCGGAGGGTAAAGAATTGGCTTTTAAAAGTTTTAGGGAAATTATTCATTTTTTTACCATTTATTATTTAAAACAAGATGAGAAGGATGGTGAAGCGTCTTTAGGTTAATGCTAATGAAATCTAGTCCAGGTTAGGTTTTTCTCATCTCCAATATTTATATTTGTAGGATCAAATTTTTTACTGTTATTCCCTTTTTCAAAGGGAAAGCTTTGGCGACATGTTTCATTTTGCAATGAAACTATAAATTGTATCTTTTGATAGTCTCTTTCCTTTCTCAATAATTCCCATTTTCTGAATTTGTTTGTTACCGTTGTTGGATAAAAGAGTGGGTAAGTGGAGAGGTAATTCTTTGAAAAAGAGCTTCAGTGGGGCAGATAGTGAGGAGTCAATATTCGATGATGTAAAACTGAATTAATCTTTTTATTTCGGTATAAATATTCTTGTTGTATTGTATTTGATAAATTTCTTGGTAAATTAATATGAAAAATTATATAAAAATTAATATTGACAAGTAAATAAATATATCCGTTTTATTCGACCCACCTGTACCCTGCCCATCCCATACCCCAACTCACCCCCTACCTTAGAAGGGACAGATTATAGGGCGGGTAAAAATTTCTCTTAGCAGAGCGAGTGCGGATATGACGATATCTGCCCCGCTGTCATTCCTAATTTTGATGATCTAAAGATCTTCAAAGAACGGTGACAAAGCTCTTTTATATATGTCTAGGTCTGAGATGGCTTTTTAGACCTGCAACATGAATAACAAACATCAAAGTGCCAAATCAAGACCTCTATGATGCCAAAGTTAGTGGCTTGGACTTGGTTAACAAAAGCCCCAAAATGTCATAGCTTGATGATAACATCTTGAGCCTCAGGATCAGAGACGATATTCCCTAAGGTACCTTTGGGCTCGAGCTCATTTGAGTTCGAACTCCTCGATAGAGACACTGAACTTGACATGTCACTCCACATTGGCAGCACCTCTAGCAACATCCAGAGGTTGAGCCTTATAAAGATCCACCAGTTTGAATACAAGCAGCTCACAGGATTCTTCCATGACGAGGAGCTCTAATGTGCTCTTCATCCTAGAGAAAAGTGACTTATAACATAATAAGAAAGTAGGCACATTAAAATTGTTATTTCTCCATAATACAAAAAGAATGCATGGTATCAAAAGGCTGGCACAAAAAAAAAAAAATGACTTGTCTCATCAATTCATACACCTCTCCTCTTTACCATAAAGAGGGCGCTACCTTTCTGGCAATTTCCATCCACTAGCCTAATGAAATCACTAAAAAAAGGAAAGTACATAAACTCATACAAGTAAGCTTTCTCTCACAAATAAACACATTCTCTCAAAGTTGATTATCTTCTTCACCAAGCCACTAATTTAGGCATGATAAAAATCTTAGTACTTTAATATTTATTGTTTATTCTGTAAATTCAAGAAGCTAACTCAGATATATACTTACACAAACAAAAAAAATTTATCACCCTTCTTTGAAGATCTCGGATCATCATCTTACTATCAAATTAAATTTGATTCATCACAACTAAATAGATTCTAACATATAGGTAATAGCTAGCCTTAGTTTTCATTTTTAATGTTTTTTTTTTTTTTATATTGATAACAAAAAAACAAATGGTGTAAGTAGGTTTAACTTTCTCATTTGTTCAAAATTCAAATTAATAGACAATGGCTTGCCTATAAGGTCTATATTAATCCATACATATATAGGTATACTGTGAGTGAATCTATATTTAAAACTTGACTGGAGTCCCTTTATTTACAATCATTGGAATTAGATAGAATTTTTTCCCCCAATTTCCTTTCTTTTTTGCATTTAGAAAATACAGTTAGTTGAAGGAAACATTCTTTAACAAGACCCTTATTGTATGTACCTACCTTGCTGCAAATAATACCAGCAATGGATCATAAAGTCTTTCCAAAAATAAAAACAAATAAATAAATAAAATAAAATTATAATGTCTCTTTTTTATGTCAATTAAGTATGTGTATATATATAGCACAAGATTAATAGATATTGGTTTAATAGAATTTTAGAAGTAATTTAAATTAATAAACAAGTACTTATTTATTTTTCATGAAAGAAAAGAAGTACAATAACTCGATTATATATAGTAATTTTTTTTTATTAATCTTTACCTTTAATCTCTAATATTATTTATGAAATTAATTTATTATCAATTTCATAATAAGATCATTATTTTTAAGTAACTAATATTATTATACAGTTAATTTTGAATATTAATGATGTTGATATGATTTTTTTTTTCCATATAATTGACTATGATTTTTTTTTATTTTTCAAAATAGGTAATAATAAGATATATATTTTCTTTATGCATCTCATAATTTCAATAGTATGGGTAAATGCTCCATCATAAAATGAAGCAATTAGGTCACCAACACCTTAACTTGTTGATGAATTGAGTTTTTTTTTTTGAAGAATGAAAATTCTTATCAAGGAAATGAAAGGTTTCAACATATTTGAATTATTATAATTCAATATTATAAATTAAATATTTAATTATTAAATTGTTTATTCATTGCAATTAAAAAATAAATTTCAAGTCGAATAACAAAAATAACTGCAATCACACCTTTATTTTTTTTATATCTCGATTCAAGAAATGAAGATTTTTTTAAGATGAATATTGTGATAAAGAAAAATAAAAATTTTAAAATTTGAATTAGAGTTATAAAATAAATACTTAACTATTGAATTATTTATTAGAAAATAAATTTTAAAACGAATAATAAATTAATAATTAATAATGTCATGTTCTCTATGGATTTTTTTTTTTATTTAATAACAAATATTTTCATCTCGTTTTATAATTAATAAAATTAAATTATATTTCGAAGTTTATAAATATCCCTTTTCAATATGTAGATTTTTTACTAATCGATCATAAAAATCTTATTATAAGGTATTGAATACATTTCATTTATCTCTATGGAATTAATATGAGTGCATAGCAAGGTAGTTGGTCAGTCATGTTTGACGAGAGTTAAGAGACTGAGAGTATTGTAATTGTAAAATGAGGCCAACGGAAATCATGGCTTAAAACAAGGAATCCCATGTCTAATGAAAAAGACATCAAATCTTGAATTTTTGTCCATTAAGATTCACTCATAATGAAACACATTCAAGTGATTATTATTATTTTTATTAATAATATCACATATTAATTCTTACATGATATATTTTATTATTTTTTTCATAAGTTAAGATAAATAATTAATCACATCAAAATTAAAGAATTAAAAAATAATTATGTTCTGATTTACTTTAAAATCCATCACAACAAATAAAATGGAAAATAAAAATGGCTATTACCCAATTTGTTGAAAATGAATTAGAGGGAAGCCTCATGCATTGCATATTTGTTGAAAATGGAGATTACCCATTATTGAATATTTTTTCTTTTAATTATATCAATATGTATAAGTTTTCATATAACTAGTTCGAAAACCTTGTTTATCATTAAAAATATTTTTAATTAATTTTTATATATTATAAGAAGTGAGAATATATTAAATATTATCTAAAACAAAAATATATAAATGTAAATAATAATATTCCTCGATTATATTTTTAATTTTATATATTAATAAAAAATTTAAATTACTAATCATAATATTCAATAAAAAAAAGAGTTATATAAGAATATAGTTAGAGGCGGAGCTAGATAATAAAGGTTTAGGACTAAAAATAATTATGGGCAAAAAGAAATTCAAATTTGTAACATTAACATAAAAAAATTAATATTATTATTATATTATAAAATATTTATTTATATATAAATATAATAACACATTGGTAACAAATAAAATTTTAAAATTTAGGGCAATTTATATATGTATTAAAAAAAATATTATGAAATATATAAGTAAGAAATAAAATTTCAAAATTTTTGAGGGGTCTAAAATAAATTTTTTAAAATTTTAAGAGGCTAATATGTTATATTTTTAAAAATATATAGATATAAAACTTAATGATGAAAAGTTTGAGAGTCATGCACTCCCAAACCAGTAAATGGTAACAAAGAAAACCATTAAAAAGTATTAAAATTATTATTATATAATACTTATTAATTTATTTTTATTTTTTATTTATTTTCTTCATCTAATTTCTTCAAATAAAATTACAAAAATAAATAATAAGAAAATTCTTAAACTTTCATATTTAATATTTTATTAATTATCTCATATTTTTTCTAAATATAAATGTAAGATAGTGACTCAACAAACAATTATTCATGTCCTTGTGAGTACATGTGATTAACAAATTTTTTTTTAAACTAAAAAGTCCATTAATTTGGTCTCTTGAATCATACAATATAAGAGGTGTAAGCAAACTACCCACGGGCTAAAGTTTTATACAATTGAAATTTTTAATCACAAAATCTTCTCCACACACAAAAAAGCTCATTTATATAATATATTTTGACATAAAATAAAAAAATTTAATGGTATTGAAATCATTATCAGAGTTATAAAATATCAAATTCGAGCATAAACTAAAATTAAATTAAATTATATATATCACCCACTTCAAGTTTTGTCATTACTAACTTGAGAATAAAATCAACATGCAATTTTTTTTTTTTTTTGAAAAAACTCAAATGAATTATTAATTTATAAATAAAAGATTAAATAAAAAAAAATCAAAATAAAGATATTTTTTTCCCCATTTTAAATGCAGTTGGTTAAATAATGTCAAAGGGTGAGTGGGGTCAACATCTACAGCTTTGATAGTTCAAAAAGGCTTCTTGAAGGTGCAATATCATTTTCAAGGCTCAAGCTTTTTGCAGAGAAAAGAACCTAACCCTTTTGTTTTCTTTTTCTTCCTTTCTTAATCATTTTTATAAGGTAATGTACTTTTGTCCGATTTGCAATAATCTTGGGTTTTTTTTTACTCTTTTAAATGTTATAAAAATAAACATATAAAACTATAATTAACCATGCTTAATTAAATTAGTTAGAAATTGATGAAATTCGGTTCAGCATAAACTTGCAAGACCAAGAAAAATAAACTATGAAAGTGGATGTCATAGGTGTTTCCAGTACTAATTGGGATATTTTATTTCAATTGATATTTTATGCATTTTTTTTATATGTTATATATATATATTTTTTAATATTTTGACAATTAATATTTTTTTATAAATAATATCACATATAAAAAATATATTAAACAAAAATAAAATAATAAATAGGATAAAAAAATTTCAACGGTTATAGCAAACTCATTTCAATGGCTAACTCAATTTCTGATTTTAGAGAGATAATATATAGGTATTAATATTAGAGAGAACAAATTAGCTTCTTTTTTTTTTTAATTTTTTTTTTAATCTTGGGTGTATGTATCTATGTATAAGGGATTTTTTTAAAAATAATAAAAAATAAATAAAAAATATTTCATTTTTATTGTTAATTTTTTTTTAAATACTATATATCTAAAAATATTACATATCTAAAAATATTTTTTCAAAAAATACGATACATATTTAATATATATCCAAAAAATAATAAAAAAAACTGTAAAAGTAAAAAAATAAAATAAAATAAAATATTTATATAATTTTTCCAATGTATAATTCTTATGAACTTTTATTGATATGGGTTTAGAATGGTCCATTAAAATAACATATACATTAATAATAACATATCAGGAATCATTAATTATTACTTTTTGTTAAAATCATTAATTATTATTATTGAACAATATTTGACAAAATTGGCACCTACTCTCTCTCTCTCTCTCTCATGGCAAGATTAGCGGCAAGATTAAGATGATGCTTTTTCTTTTGTCGGTATATCTTTTGATATAATCTTTTAAAATGTTTGTATTCTTTTGGATTATTATAGTATTATTAATTATTTAGGTTATTAATTTTAAATTAAAGTAATAATATAAAATTTCATTCGATGAAGGTCCATCAATCAAGCTTGCTTTTTTTTTTTTTTGTCCTTGTTTAATTTCATTATTTATCGTCAAAAAATTCTTATCACTTAATCCAAATTCATCTTTTGAAATTCAAAACAAATTGATTTTGCTATGATGAGTTAGACATATTTTCATATGCATACACCATAATTTATTAATAATTTATTATTTTTCTAATTTATGATTAGAATTTTGTAATTTATTAATTTAACCCCTAAATAAAATAAGCCTAAACAATAAAATCATCATAACCAAATATTAACATAAAATCTCTTAAGAAAATGTTAACTTAAAAGTTGATTGTTAAGCATAATGATTAGAAAAAATGATTTAGAAAATATTTGGATGGATGATTAATAATTATCGATTTGGAATAATTTTTTTTTTTTTAATAAAAATTCTAATCGGCAATTACAATTTCTACCTGTTATCAGATTTTATCAATTTACAAAAGATAAATCTGCAATTAATTTTTATCTAAATACTTAATAATTTCTTGATTGGCGATATATATATTTTTAAACGATAATTAAATTTTATAATTAGATATCCAAATATACCCTAAAAATATAATATTCTCATGTTTGGTCTATTGAAATACTCTCACCCACACATAAACCTATAACCATCTTATTAACATCTAACACCAACTTATTTCATTTAAGTTGAATTTTTCAAGAGTGTTTGATAATTCAATTGTCAAATTAAAATTTTGGAACTAAACAATGAATTTTATGTAAAAATTTATTTTGGGAAATAAGCTGCTACTTCCCATTTATTGGAAAATCCAATTTGATTTATTAAAATTCATTATTCAATAATAAATCAAACATTAAATTCATTTAAATTAATGAATTTTGGATTCTCAAATTGAATATTTAAATACCAACAATATGTTTACGTATGAGAATTAATCATTACTCCCCCTCAAAAAAAATAACTTCATTACTTTAGTTAGATTATGTGAATTAGAATTAAAAACTTATAATCGTTGTAATTATGTAAGAAGGGGTTCGTATCTCTCAAAATATTCAAGCTATCGATGCATTATGTGAAAATGTTTTAAATTGAGTTACCTTTTTAAACAACTCAAAATAATAATAATAATAATAATAATAATAATTATAATGCAATCATCTTGTAAGGCATATATATGGACAAGTGCATCTCCATCTTTAGCACTAAATAATATATAAAAAAAATACTATGTTTTATATAATATAATTTTCTTTTATAATTGAGAAATAAAAGTGAAGAGTGAAAACTAATAATAACAAATATACTCTTAGCTTTCAACTTTCAAATGTAAAGAACGCCTAATTGAGTTTTTTAGACAATTGTTATTAACACCAAGGAAATTATTTAATTCAATTCATTGCCAAACGGCCCAAAGGCATAAATTGACATCTGTGTTTCGCCTGGATTAAGATCCAATATGATGCAATGAAACTCCCATAGAGGTAGGAACTGAGCCTTGTATAGAAGTAGATCCACCTCCCAAGCAAACTCCAGACCAGATTGGTTGGCCTCTTTGGAATTTGGGTATATTTTGGACGGCCAGTGCAAGGGGGGTAGGGTGGCCTTTTTTGATACTCTCTTGGGTTTGGGCTTGTTGACATTGTGAGTTACAAAACAAAGTCTTACCTTTTACTTATTTTATCCAGCAAGCTCATTGACACAGTGAGTTGCAGAACGGTCTTTCCCTTTATTGAAATGAAAATAAGTATTTCTTTAATTATTTTACTTTTATCCAGCCAAGCTCATTGACATTGTGAGTTACGGAACAGTGTCTTTCCCTTGAATAACACAATGAATTGATAAAAATTTATTCCCACCCGTAATGATGGATGAAAGACTCGAACCCGAAACCCAACTCACTGCAACCCCTTTGAAGGAAAAAAATTCCTTTTAATTTTTTTTGTTACTTGACAATGCAAATCATCTCTGGTAAAATCACGTTTTGAAATTGCTTCAAGAACATTTTTATTTCTGAGATGAAGCTATACATTGTGAGATACGAATTATTCCAGAATTGAACATTTGTGAATAGCTTGAAATTGATTTTTACAATAATTGATTCTATAAAGTAAAGATATTATTTTAATTTATATTTTTCAAAAAATAAAAACCTTTACTCTATCCTTTCCATGGTTATCAAAACCGAACCGGACCGATCGGTCAAAAAAAAAAAATGAGAACCAAACCAAGAACAGATCCGGTCAACCCCCAAAAATCCATCTCCCGAAACCGGTTAAAAAACTGATAAACCATCCGGTTAACCGGAGAACCGATCAAATCAAACTAATTTTTCCGAATCGAGCGGGTCAGATTTTTTTTAATTTTGATCAAAAATAATAAATGTCAAATTATATTTATTTTCATCATATATATAATAAATGTCAAATTATATATACATATATATGTATATCGGTTTTTTTCTAGTTTAACTAATTCGATTCCGGTCGAACCTCTGACCCTTTGACCCTTTGACCCTTTGCCTTCACTAGTTCTTTAACTGATCCGGTTTTAAAAACATTAATCATTTCTGCCACTGAACCAAGCATATAATTATCTATTCACCTCATTCATCAATCATCACTAAGCATGAACTTAACTGACCACTAGCCTAAAAGCTCAATGGTGCATATGTTCAATTTTAGTTGTACCAAATTTAACTAAAATGTCATCAGCACATTTCTATGCAAAAGCTTGATAACATCTAACAAGTATAAACAGCAAACAACTTTAACAAAGAAAACACCTAGACAACTCACTGTTTCCACATTTACATTTTCATTAGAGTTCTCAGGTGGCTAGAGGTAATTCGAACCATTTTCCAGATTACTATTGCAGTTATTTCCGGCACCCTTTAATTTAAATACTACTTAAAAAATTACAATAGGAAATAGAGCTTGCCTGTCAGAAGCGAGAGGAGTGCAGTCCAGGTCTGTCTGAGTAGATCAGTATTGTTTTCCTATTTAACCCTATATTGCAAAAAAAAAAAAAAAAAAAATGAAGCGAAAAACAAATTAAATACAGCAAAACAGAATTTCATAAATTAAGTTAAATACTTACATAAAAAAAAATGAGAAAAAAAAAAATCATTCCCAGTATAGCTTGATCAAAGATATACCATACCTGTCTCCTTCGGCTTTGCACAATGTACCATGATCGGGCCATCACATAACATGGCAAAAGAAAGCCAGCAAACCGAAGAAGAGAAACCTGAAACTAATGTGATAGAGTATTCACTGAGTCCAAATATATGCATATAATTGTATATGCAATAAATATTATCAGCAAGAGAGGTTACATTGAACAGTGTTGATGACTCGTGCACCATCCCAGCATCTCTTGTAACCATTAGAGCATGGAACAGAAGCAAAATTACCAGCAACTGCACATATCACCAACTCAAATTAGCTTCTAAAGACAAATTGTGATTATATGCTTAAGAAGAATGCTTCAGAATAGTTGCTTACAATTAGTGCAACAGATCGAAGACATGCAATGCTGCTTGTATTGGCAATGGCATAATCCTCGTACTCCGATTGGAGTAATTGACGCTCAGCAGCAGCTAAAGCTAGAAGATGAGAATCACGCAGATCAATATGTTGGCCCCATGCTTGCCTGATTAGAAAAGGGGGAAGAACGTCAGGAAGTCTGAATGGCTTCAAATCATACACGCACAACACACTCCAAGAAAGACTAAGAGAATGCGAGGCAACAGCAAATGTCTATAGAAAGTATAAACATTTTGCACAATGAACTATGAGAAAAGCATGTGTCCACACGATGCAAATTGGCCTGAACTACATCCTGTCAGAGGCAGTGAAACACACAACAAAAAGAAAAAAAGCACTCCATGCTGTTCTTTAACAATCATCAATTTATCACGAGCTCAACGTTAAAGAATCCATAGTATACTGTTATATTGGTGTAAATTCTGAGATATCTCTATTGCTAAATTACTTGTATGTAGAGGCCTTAGGGTGTGAGGACAGGAAGCAACAAGGCTACCTCATTCATTTCAATTTTGGGCCTTTATTTTGTCAATGCCAATAGCCCTCAAGGCATCAAGTGAATCATCATCAATAGGCCATGCACTCACATTATGTATTGTGGCCTATTCTTTTAATTTTACAAATTCAGATATATACTTTGACACTAGAAACAATTGTGGCTAGGCTTAGAAACAGAGATCATGGGTGTATACATTTCTCAACAGGCAGCCACATGACATGCAAAACTGAAACTTTGACTAATTCAGTGAGTATTTTCTTAGACTAAGCTTATCTTTATTTCTATTCTCTCTGATAAAAAGCTTATCTGTAGCAACAAAAAAAATATTCATTTAGTTAGTCAAAGTGGGGAACACTAGTCCATCAAAGTTCTAGACAACATGGTTAGTACCAATTATAATGCCAAGTGGGCAGTACTTAGCACATGCACACACCCTTAGGGTCTATATGCTTAGACACATTGTTCCCAGTGTCAAAGTACACAACAAAATTTTTAAATATGCACAAGGTTGAGGATATTATTGATCATTTGCCCTTATCGATAAGGGCACGGCAGATAACTAATTTACACCTTACAGCTATCCAACTAACTCATTCAACAATTTAAATACAACATGTTACCCTTTTAACTTGCAATAATACATTGAATTGAGTTGGTACAAACATCATATAAATACACATTTAGATAGGCACACATATTTACATTTTGTATCAAGTGTTCTGCAATTCTTGGTTCGCTATTTCTGACATTTATGATTGCAAAACTGATAGTTACCTGATATCAATTGCCATAACATCAGGATTGCTGCGGGCTGGTGGAATGGCATAATTTGGTGAGAAGACCTGCAAAATGGAAAGAACAGATGTTATAGACAACATTGACATATTTTTCTACTCCTTTTAGGAACAAATTACATGTACTGTGAAATGAATAAGCCTAAAGAAATCCTTACCTGGTTGCAGATTTCACAGGTGATATTGCCTTTTTTGTTGCACCATCTCTGAATGCATTTCCTATGAGCAAACTACATACGAGGAATGAGAAAACATCATTTACAACTTGAGAGTAATATCTCAGTAACAGAAAATTCAAGAAGATTTTTACTCTATAATAAAAATGGACAGCCAGTTTATTATACTTGTATGCAAGAAATTGGTGGCAAAGAATATAATAAAAAGATACCAAAAAAAAATAGTTATTCACTTTTCAACCATATAAATTTGAGCTGGCATGTAACATCACACTTGAAAGATTGAGATTACCAAGAATGGAAGAAATATTTAGAGTTAACATGATATAAAATTTAAATAGTCCCAAAAGTAAAAAATCTTCAACTTGTCCATTTTCGCTATATTCATAACAATCAGAATCAGATACAGATATTTAAAAACAATTAAACCGATAAGAAACCAGTTAGACTTATATAGTCTGGATAACTTTAAACAAGAAAAGTTCATATAAGGATTCCCATTATCAAGCCATTGAAGAAGTAACCCAATAACCAAGTCTTAACATTTTACCATTAAATAGTGGTTTAAATTTGAATAAGATCAACTGAAAACTCAATGATCTTTGTTTTCTAACCTGTTATCAGTTGAAGCTATTACTAAATTATTCTCATAAGGTTTCTTGTCAACCAAACAGAGGTTAAAATTCAAACTACCACATGTAAGACAAACATAATGAAGAGTCAAATATTCAACAAAGACAAAACAAGAGAGTAATTAAATGCACGCACCCACCAACACTTAAATATCCAACGCAAAACAGTAGCTAATAGCAGTAGCAGTGGTAGTAGTAGTTAAAAACATGTTTAAATATATATATATAGCCCATCTCTGAAACACCCCCCGAAAAAAAATTCTAACAAAACCTATTCACCATGTGAACAAACTCAAAATCTCATTTATATAAAACCCAGAAAGGTTAAGACCTCGAGAGTTGCTAATGTGCCAATATAGACCATAAATTGACAAAAAAAAAGCCTCCATTTTTTTACTTCCGTGGACTTGGTCATGTGAACCAGAATTTAATTAAAAACCCAGAGATGGAGAAAGAGTCAAATTTGATACCAAAGAATTAATCCAAACTTAAAAAAAGAAAAAAACCACATAAAAAACAGAACAAAAGAAAACAAAAAGACTATTTCTAAAAAGCAAATAAATAAAGAAGAAGAAAAAATTGGAAAAAAAAATTGGAGGATTCATTCAAAACCCATAAAAAGTTAGAACAAGTTTTAGACACCCAGAAACATAAATACAAAGAAACCAAGAAAAGTAAAGACCTTGAGGGTGCCATTGCAAGCACAAGGAGCTTCCATTGAATGAACCTCATCTTCCTCCTGGCATATTCTACATTCAATCATCTCTTTCACTTTCTTTAAAGAAGAAGAAGAAGAAGAAGAAGAAGAAGACCCTTCTCCATTACTTTTTAAAGAAATAGAACTCTCATTTTTTATTGCAACTGCTTCAATGTTTCTGTCTCTTTCTCCATTAACAGCTGACTCAAAGCAAGCTGAGACAATGATTCTGTCCACATAAACCATAAATTCATCCACCATTTCCTTCTCTCTCTCTCTCTCTTTACTGTAATATATAGTTTCTCTCTCTAGTTCTCTGAAACTCTCTCTCTGTATCTCTGTGTCTTTCTGTTTGGGAGTGGAGAACAGGGGAGGGACAGAGGAGAGAGAGTGTGTGGAGAAAGTGGGGGTTAAAAAAGTGGAAGCTTTCTGGTGGCGGAATTTACGAAATGGACCTGTCATATTCTTATAGACCAAATTACCCTTGTTGTCAGAGTTGAATTACGATATTGTTCTTCTGACATTAGACGGTCACACAGACATATCCAAGTTTCTGGTTTTTTAGTACTGAGTGTCAGGCGTACCGAATTTGACAGGAGAAAAATTAATAATTAAATAAAATAAAAATTTTAAAGATATCATCATAAATTACTAATTAATAATTTTTTTATAAGAAATATTATGTACAAATAGATATTAATTTCAATTAAATATTATAATTCAATCAAAATAAAAAATAAATTCAAACCGTGCTTATAAAGAATCTTAACTATACGTAAAATTATAAAATAATTAATAATAATATGATATTAGATGTGAAAGCTAAATCTCAAATCTAAATAGAAATTAAATTAAATTAATTAAATTAAATTAAAATTAATAATTTTATAATTTATTTAATTTAATTTAATTTAAAAATAAAATAAACTAAAAATTTAATTTAATTTACAATTTAAATATTTTTTTTTTATTTTAAAACGAATTAAACTGATATATATAAACGAATCAAACTGATATATATATATATTTGATTTGATTTTATATATAATTATATATTTTTTAACTAAATATTAATTTATAATTTAAAAAATATGATCTATAAAAATTAATTAAAAATAAATAAAAAAGAGTATAATTTAAAAAAAATATATAAATTTTTGGTGTGCTAATTAATGGAATAGACAAAGTTTTGAATTGTTCAATATTTAAATTTTTTATTAACGATATTTTATCTGTATTTTTTTTAAATTTATAATAAAATAATGACGATTTATAAAAAAAAAATTGATTTGAAATCGACAAACTGAAAGTATTTAAATTGAACTGAAATCGAGGATTTACCTATAATGACGATTTGATTTAATTTAAAAAATTTCAAACAGAAAATATTAGTTTGGTTTAATAATAACCCTTCAAACTAATCAAATCGAACTAATGCCATCCTTATCTGATATTTCGACATATTTATTATAATATACACTCTATATTTAAGTAGTTATTTACTATATTTACTTATGGGTAATTATTATTTAACATAACTGATAATTATTGATTAATTTATAATATTGATTATAATTTTACTCGTTTCATTAAGTAAATGGGGTGGGTGAGTATTTTAATTTATACCCAAATCGAGTTGAGGTCATGGAAAGGTCATGGAATAATTTATTTTGAATTTAAATCGATTATATATATTTTATTTTTTAATATTATATTTAAATTTAATTTATAATTATTTTTATGTAAAATATAAATAATATTATATGGATTACAGAAAAAAAATATATAAATAAATATAAACTTACGAGAAAATAATACTAAAATTAAAAAAAATAAAAATATATATTTAAACGGGTATTGTTCATTTTGTCCCGCTTACTAAATAGGACACATCATACCTGGCTCACATATCAAAACGAGTAATATTATTTCTAAACGGACGGGGTTTAGATTTTATAAAACTCATTCTAAACTTCTTGCTATTCCTCATTCATATTAATTCATGATTTTTTTCATTTGGGGCAGTGCTTATTGACACTAATTACTAATTAGTATAACAATTTGATGTATAATTAATATTTTAATATTTATTATTTTTAAATTAACACTTTTACTATTTTTAATGAAAAATAAACTAATTTTGTATGATTAAAATATTATAATAATTCAAAATTGAAATACGCTATGTTTTTAAATTTTAAAAATTAAAATGCGCATACATTAAAATGTAGTGTTAAATTTTCATATATAAAAAGATATACTAATAATTAATCATAATCTCATTTTCCTATTCTTTAAAAGATTTGTGCTAATTTCATATGGAAATGAGTTTAGTAGAACTTCATAAAATTGATTGTAGTTTTCAAGAAAAACAAAAACTGAACATCAATAAGAAGACACAAGTTTTTATTTTAATTTCTTTTATTATTAGAAAAAATATTATTAGTAAAATATAAAAAATGTAATGATAATATTTAAATTTTACATTCAATCATAAGTGAAATATTTTTAAATTATATTTCATTATTTTCACTGATGTGGATGGATAATAGTGTGTTATTTAAGTTAATTTAATTTTTCTGAAAATTTAATTTAAATTTTAAATTACATTCTATTTAATAATTTCAGGTTAATTAATTGGTCATAGTGTAAATATGATGATTTGATGTCTGTTTGGATGAGCTTTTGAGAATTAGGCCTAATTTGGTGCCGTTTATGAAAATAATTTTTCATATTATAAAAAATTTTATTCCTAAAAGTGATATTTTTAAAAGCAATTAACTGTATGTTTATGTTTGACAAAATATAATATAAAAACTACTTATAAATTCATAATGATATTTTTATCCACTAATTTTTTAAAATCAGTTATGCGTTTAATATAAAATTCAGTTATCTTAAAAAATTTCAATTTTTAACTTATCCAAATAGTTGAATTTTAACTATCCAGATAATTATTTTTATTAATTTTGATATTTACCAAACACTGTAAATTGAGCCAAAATCAGTTTTTCACAAAAAAAAAACTGTTTTTTCCTTTTCATAAGAGTTTTTTTGAGTGAGAAACTGATTTTGACTCAGTTTATAGTGTTTGGTAAATATCAAAATTAATAAAAGCAATTATCCAGATAGCTAAAATTCAACTATTTGGATAAGTTAGAAATTGAAACTTTTTAAGCACGTAGCTATTTTTAAAAAATTAGTGAACAAAAATATCCTTATAAGTTTATAATTAATTTTTATATTATATTTTATAAAATACAAATATATAATTAATTGCTTTTGGAAATATCATTTTTAAAAATAAAACTTTTTTCTATATGTAAAACTATTTTTATAAGCTGTGCCAATCAAACTTAAATACTGGGTATTTAATAAAAAGAAAAAATATGTTGCGATCTAGCAATTTAATTTTACAAGCATTGTTAACTTTTTATTTGAAGCTAGAATTGTTAGTTTTTGTGTATAAAAGTTAATTTTTTATAAATAAATTTATATTGATTTAAGATTAATATAAATTAATAAAAAAAATAAGATTTAGTTATTAATTTAACAAGGAAAATAATTATTTTATTTCATGTTAATATTAAATAATATGTATTAAAATTCTTCTAAAAAAATTTATATATTATAGTTAATTATCTTTATGTCTTGTTAATTATTATTTTTATTTTATTAGCATTTACTTATATTTTTATTTTATTGTTAAAGGAAAATTTTTATTTGCATATAATAAATAATCATTATCATTTTATACCTAAATTATTATTTGGTCCTTTTAATATTGTTTAATTTAATGGCAGAGTTATCAAATATTTTTTATTAATTAAAATCGCTTATTATGAGTAAGTATGTATTTGACATTGTGATTAAAATATTTTTATTAAACTGTGTTTAACGTTATTATTATTATTATTGTTATTTTTTTTGAAACTGAAAAAACTTTCATTAATTATAAATATCAAACTGCAAAACATCAAACATAAAAGAGGGGGGAACTAAATCCCACAGAACACTATCTGACATAGAACCTGAAATTCTAGCAATACTATGAACTACCATGTTCACAGATCGTTTAACAAAACTAATTGAAACTTTTGATTGTTCCCTTAAAAGGGCCTTGCAATCATTAATCAGAAGACCAATATCAGAAAAGAACAGAGCCGAGCTGTTGATTGCTTGTACTGCCATCTGCTAGTCATACTCCAGCTCCACCTTCGCTCTGCAATTCGCTTTAATCCAGCTTAGAGCTTCCTTAATCCCTCACACTTCCGCTGAGAATGGATCAAGCAAGCCATAAAATGAAGAAGAATGAGCAGCCTTAAAACCCCCTTCACAGTCTCTAAGCACCCACCCTATACCAACCTTGTTATGTTCTGAGAAAATTGCAGCATCCACGATCATCTTAAGAGTCCCTTGTGCAGGTGCAGTCCACTTTATTACGCCTCTCACACGAGCTGTGGTTGTTTGAGACTTTCCCATCCTCTGAACCTCAATCCACTCATTCCAGTAATTCAAAGCACCTGAAACTATTTGAACTACCGAAGAGAACTTTTGATGCCACAACACACTATTTTTGTTTTTCCACAGCATCCAACACACAATACCTGCCAACTCAACCTCATCTTGTCTGCATTTATCCCAAATCAATTCAAGCTATAGAGAAAAAGATTCACAACCTCCAAGTAAGAAACCCACTGTCCATGCTAACCAACACTGTTTGCTAAAAGGACAATTGACTAGCACATGGAGAATTGATTCATTACCAACATTACAGACCGGGCACAAAAGGCTCACCTGTACTTTTTTTTACAACCAGCTGGTCTTTTGTTGGAAAGCACGAAGAAGCTGCTCGCAATAGGAAATTACTTTGGGAGGGAGATTAAGCTTCCAAAGCCTCCTCCAATAACCAGCAAAAGCCCCATCCCTCGAAATATCTCCACTTTGTCTTAGCAAACGATATCCACTCTTGACTGAATAAGAACCCATTTTCTCATAAACCCACTGCCATCTATCCTCAACATTCTTGGAGCTCAAATAAAGCTTACGGATAAGGTGGCAATCTCTATTATTAAACAACTGATAGATTTTATCCCAATCCCATCGCTGCCCTCCTACCACTCGAAGCTCATTAACCGTTAGATTCTTCGAACTGTTGGGATAATGCAGCGGGATAAATTACAATTATAGTATATGAATAATTATATAAAAATTATATCAAGAATAATTTCCAGAAAAAATTGAAAGAGTCATAATCGGTCTCATTTAAAATTCAATCTCCTTAAACAGAATTATATCTCGAATAATTAATTGTACAATCTATCATAACTATTTTAGTGAAACAATATAATACTGCAGAAAATAATAAATAAAATGACACAACAAATTTAACGTGGTTCACCCCTTTAATTGGGCTACGTCCACGGACAAGTTTCAAATAAATTTTCCACTAATAAAATTAGTAGGTACACAGAGAGAATCTGCCCTAGAATAACACTGGAGGAATAATACAATAATTTGAGATATACCCAAAATAGAAGCACTCAAAGTGTTTCCCAAAAATACCCAAAATAAAATTCTCTCACTATTTTGTCACTCACAATTTTAGGAATTATTTCCTAAAACTAAAAAAAATCACTTAAGATTTTTTTTCTTTAGAGCTTTTGCTCTAGCTCTCCACTCTCTCCCTTTCACTCTTCTCCCCCTTTGCCTTGCCTTGTTTTTGCCTTGCTTTGCATGGCTATTTATAGTCATGTAGAGAGCAACTTTTTCAACCAAAAAATTGGTTGATAGTTGAGCTCCAAATTTATGCACCGAATTCGGTGCTTGACTTTTCACCTTTTTTTTTTTTATTTTTTATTTTTTTATAACAATAAGTGGGCCCCATGTGGAGGGACCCAACAATGTCTTGTATAAAGTAGTTGCTAAAGTTTTGGCTAACCGGCTGAAGCATATACTGCCCAGTCTAATTTCTGAAGCTCATAGTGCATTTATATCCGGGAGGTTGATTACAGACAACATTATGGTGGCATTTGAGATAATGCCTTTTTTAAAAAGGAAGAAGCAGGGTTGGAAAGGGTATGCTGCTCTAAAGATGGACATGAGTAAAGCACACGATAGGGTTGAATGGCAGTATTTAAAAGCAATTATGGAGAAAATGGGGTTTGCTCAATGTTGGATTGACTTAATAATGTTATGTGTAACTTCTGTCTGGTACAATGTGGTTCATAATGGAAAGGAAACTAGACCTATTATTCCAGGAAGGGGCTTAAGACAAGGGGATCCTTTATCCCCTTATCTTTTTATAATCTATGCAGAAGGTCTTTCAGCTTTGTTCTGGAATTCTGAAGGTTGTGGGCTCATTCATAGAGTTAAAGTTGCTCGATCTGTTCCATCAATCTCTCATCTGTTCTTTGCAGATGATAGTTATCTATTTTTCAAAGCTAAAATGGAGGAGTGTTTGCAGGAGCAGACAATTTTATCAGTTTATGAGAGGGTGTCCGGATAAATAATCAATTTTTATAAATCCTGTCTATCTTTTAGTTATAATGTTGGAGAATCTATGTTCCAAGCTATTAGTTTATCTTTGAAGGTAAGTGTAGCTACTACTCAAGAGAGCTATCTTGGGCTGCCATCCATTATTGTCAGAAGAAGAAGGATGTATTTTCTTTTATTAAAGAATAGGTTTGGCAGAGATTACAAGGGTGGCAAAGGAAGCTGTTGTCTCGGGCAGGAAAAGAGTTTCTTCTAAAAATAGTGGTTCAGGCGTTTCCCGACTATGTGATGAGCATATTTTTATTGCCTTTGGACCTATGTGCAGAGCTGGAAAGAATGACGAATTCATTCTGGTGGGGCAATGGGAAAAAGGAAGGAAAAGGCATTAATTGGATGCGGTGGAAAAAGCTTTGTGCACTCAAGGAGGTAGGGGTTTGGGATTTAGGCAGCTGCATGAGTTTAATTTAGCTCTGTTGGGTAAACAAGGGTGGAGATTGTTATTTGATAAAGACTCTTTGATGACTCGGGTATACAAAGCAAGGTACATTCCTCACTCTTCTTTTCTTGAATCTAAACTTGGGTATAACCCTAGCTATGTTTGTAGAAGTTTGTTTGCGGCTAAACATGAGGTTCAGGCTGGTTGTGTATGGAGGGTTGGCAATGGGTTTGCAAGGATCCGTGGTTGCCTGATGAAGCTAATCCGTATATCACTACTGAGTTGGAGGATGGACAACATCTAGGACAAGTGGAAGGCTTATTGACTGTGGATGGTAAGGGTTGGGAGTATGATGTTGTAAATGATTTGTCCAATAGCAGGGATCGAGACTTAATATTACATATTCCTTAGTATTAGGGATGTGAAGGACAGGTTGGTTTGGTCTGAGGAGAGGAGGGGGTGTTTATACTGTTAAAAATGCTTATAGATTGATTCATAATGATGCTAGTTCTATGTCTATCCACGGGCTATTCAATTGGAAGCTGTTGTGGAGCCTTATTGTCCCTCCTAAGGTGAAAAATCTAGTATGGCGTGTGTGCTCTGAATGTTTGCCTACTTATGATTTGTTGGCTAAGAAGCAAGTGTCTGTGCCACTACTACGTCTGGTGTGTCAAGGTCATAATGAATCTATAATTCATTCTTTGCTATTGTGTCCATTTGCTAAGGAGGTATGGCAGATGTTCCCTATTGGATATTTTGGAACTGTTGTTCCTTCTTTTGCTCATTGGTTTTTTGATACTTTGACCCAATGCACAAATGAGGATATATGTTTATTGGCTTTGTTTTGTTGGTCTCTTTGGAAGAATAGAAATGAAGTGGTATGGAATGGCACTTCAAAATCGACTCAACAAGTATTACAGCTTGCTTGCAATTTCTGGCAGCAATGGTGTGATGCAAGAGCTGCTGCCTCTGTTATTTCGGGATGCAGTGAATGAAGATGGAGTTGTCAGATGGAGGCGCCAGCTGCTGGATGGATAAAAATTAACATAGTTACAGCATTGTCTTCTCAAAATAATAGAATTAGGTTGGGCTGTATTGGAAGGAATAGTGATGGTGTTGTATTGTTTGCAAAATCTTACCTTTATTTATGGTGTTTTATCTCCAATAGAAGCTGAATGCCTGGGATTTTGAGAAGTTTTAAACTGGATCAAAGAAATGAATTTGAGCCATGTAGTCCTTGAGTCAGATAATCTGTTAGTTATTCATGCTTTGCGGGACTCATCTTGTAATTATTCAAGCTTCTTGGATTACTTGTGGAGGATTGCAAAGTCATCATGCAGGCTATCTATAACTCGAGGATTAATTTTGTTCGAAGAGCTGCAAACCAAGCAGCTTATCTATTGGCTAAACATGGGACACAAGTTATAGGTTCAATAGTATGAGTGGAAAATCCACCAGAATTTTTGAATCATGTAATAGCCACAGATTCTAATTAATAATACTACAATATTTCTTCAAAAAAAAAAAAAAAAAGTGCATGAATTTTATAGATTTAGGAACACATATATAATAGCTCAACTGCAAAATATAAAATGGCATTAACCTTTCAATGTAAAGTTGAATTCATGCCTTTAGTTAAGTGCACCACCAAGAACGGAAACCAAATTGTGTCATTTATCTTCATATGAAATATAGATTGTAGTGTATTTATTTTTACTTGAATTTTCAACACAACATTAAGATGCATTGATTTTTAGTGGACATGGTCCATCAAATACTATATAATTCTTGGAGAGATTTAATTTCAATAAATATATAAATAATTTGAAAATATTTTTAGCAATAATTCAGCGAATTTGATTATATCAAATATTTTAATATAAAATTTCACTTGATTAAAGTAGAAAGAAATAACTATACATTTAGCCATTATTATTAATAAAATTTCATGGATAAAAAATATGATTAGTGTTTATTGAAACAATTTTAAGGGTGTAATAATAATTTATTCCGAAAAATATAATTGTCATTAATGTAACAATGTGTTTGGTGATGTATTTTCGTCTCTTATGTTATATTTGTTTTGACGAGAACGGAGAAAAGTAAAGATAAAAAGGAAATAAATATATATTTTTTTTTGTTTGGTTAGATAAAAAAAAAGGGAAAATTATATTTCTTTATTAAAGTTATAGGAAAAAAAAAATTCTTTTCATTTTGAAGAAAAAAAAGAAAAATTAAAATTTATAAGATATGAAAATTAAAATTTATAAAAATATGATTGGTTTACTTTTATTTATCCATCTTTTATAAGCTTAAAATAGTAAATTTTTCTTCAAATCTTTCATTCTGCAATTAAAAAATTCAAACAATATAAAAAAAATAATTTTTTTTTTATTTTATTTTCTCATTAATTTTTTTTTTTTAAATTTCCCTTCATCTACCCTCCACCAAACAGAGTCTTAGGACCCACTCTGCTAAACGAGGAAAAGGAATGATTCCTTGTCCCTGAAATAAGTTTCCACCAATAGCACGTCAGAACTTCATAAGTCACAACGAGGAGAAGAGGGGGGTAGCGGTTCGTACTTATAAGTTCGCCGATAATGGCGGCGGCGACGACAAAGAAGCAAAAAGTAACCAACTCAGGCTCCGATGGAATGAACAAGAGGGTTTGGTTCTATTCCATTTTACTCACTCTTCAATACGGAGCTCAGCCTCTGATCTCTAAAAGCTTTACCGGGTAATTTTCCCTCATTTTAACAAATTGAACTCTCCTTTTGTTCAATCATTCATGTTGATTTAAAAACGATTTGTAATTTTACCTACAAAGAGAAAAAAAAAATACTATTGCAATTTGCAATTATTGATTGGCATTAGACATTGTAGGGGGGAGGCTGTGTTCTTGATTTTATGCTCGATCGGAGCTACAGGCCATTATCTAACCTCCTATCCACAAGCTAGTTCTGATAATTTAGCAATGAATTTTGTTATTTTTATTCCCATGGAGTGAATAATGAATAATTGGTGTGCAATTTGATGAAATGCTAGTCATTAACTCATTATGGGGTTTCATGTAGGCGAGAAGTTATCGTGACTACATCTGTCTTGACATGTGAGATAGCTAAGGTAATTTGTTTGCAGTACCCATGAAATTTGTTCTCCTTGTTATTTGACAAGCATTTGTGCTTTACCTGATAAATAATTGTTAACCCATTCACTTGTGCACCTTAGGTAATATGTGCCCTGATTCTCATGGCAAAAGATGGTAGTTTGAAGAAATTATCCAATGAGTGGACTCTGGTTGGTTCTCTTACTGCATCAGGACTTCCAGCAGCTATTTATGCACTACAAAACAGCTTACTGCAGATATCTTACAGGAATCTTGATTCACTCACGTTTTCAATGCTGAACCAGACAAAAATATTTTTCACTGCGCTGTTTACTTATATAATATTGAGGTATGATCCCAATTTGTCAACTCTCCATTCTCTTTGAATG
The DNA here is from genome assembly GCA_948193065.1 of Aleurites moluccanus. NCBI lineage: Eukaryota > Viridiplantae > Streptophyta > Magnoliopsida > Malpighiales > Euphorbiaceae > Aleurites > Aleurites moluccanus. The sequence goes on along the minus strand of CANXYC010935226.1, from coordinate 10,707 downwards.
GTTTTCAGCCTAAAAATGATGATACTTATTACCCAAGCATAAAAGCAAGAAACTGATTTTTATTTTTTTAATGTTCATTGGTTTCAAACTCTTACTCTGGTAGCAAATGGTTCATTTAATTGTTGATAATCCACCATATTGTTCACAAATCAGTGGAAGAAAGGCCAGAATTTATAATTTATTTTCCATGCAAATAACATTCGGCTTGGCATTCTATTTATTGATGTTACAATAATTGTTTAACAAGTTAAGGTCATCATCTATCATGAAGTTGAAGCTATGATACATCAACCTTATTTTTGTAGATGTTTCGTAAGCATATGGCTTTCTCTATATTTAAGGGCCCTACTTGACATTTTAATGTAACTGAGATGACATCAAGTAAGAGAGGGACGAAGCTTGCCAGAAATGAACGATAAAGCTGATATGCAGTAGAAAGAAAGTGGACTTTATTTTATCGACATTTGACTGAAACATCTTACTTTCCCCCCTTTTTCTTTTTCTTTTGGTTTTAGTTTTCTCTTTGTCAGCAGAAAGACATTATAAAGTAGTATGTGTAGATAACTAGTTAAGATAAGTTTTAGGATTTGTGTAATGCAGTAGGATGTTTTCTCATTGTCAATTGAACTGGAAGACATCATAATGTAGTATCTGTAGTTAGCTAGATAAGATTTAGGATTTCTGTGTCATGCAGAAGCTCCTTTTACCTTAATTGACCCTCGCCTGGATGTGTAGGCAGAAGCAGTCAATTCAACAGATTGGTGCTCTGTTCTTGTTGATCATGGCAGCTGTTCTTCTAAGTGTTGGTGAAGGCTCTAGCAAGGGGACCAGTAGTAGTAACCCTGATATAATTTTATTTTATGGGATTTTTCCTGTCCTGGTTGCTTCTGTTCTTTCTGGCCTTGCTTCAGCTTTGTGTCAATGGGCTTCTCAGGTTTGTGAAACTTATTTGTTGTTGTTTTAAGTAACTCTTGCGAGTTCCCTGTACTTCTCTTACAGTTTGCCTTTTGTTACAGGTTAAGAAGCATTCTTCATACTTGATGACTGTAGAAATGTCTGTTGTTGGAAGCCTATGCTTGTTAGTCAGTACCACTAAGTCTCCAGATGGTGAAGCTATCAGACAACATGGATTCTTTCATGGTTGGACTCCATTGACCATGGTAATGATCTTACTGAATGTTTTTCTTCTAAAGCAAGTCAAAGGACACTCTTTGCAATAGCTATTGTGTGCAGGGATGTGTGGGATTGGTTGAGGTTTAACATTTCATATCTTTAAGAGGGTTTGGGGGAGGGGGGGAAGGAAGTGCTTCAGTTATGTGAGTCCTTGAAAGTGATTTTTAGTTGAATCAGTTACCTTACGGAGAATCACCACAACTCAATTTATAATAGGGAACTGAAAAAAAAAAAAAAACAGATATTGATCATTCAGTCTCTTCTGTCTGCTTATGACCTTTACTTGAAACACATATCTGTATTGGAAACCTCATCCAATCTGGGCTGCTTCAGTGTTAGGATGCCTAACAAAAAAGTGTATCAAATTACCTTGGCAGCGAAAATTAGGCTGAGTGTCACCCGCATTTTACCTTTAATCCGTTCCTTGATGACGCCTTGTACTCTGCTGTTGTGAAGTTGTTTATGGGATGATCCTTTCTTTTAATACATGCACATAGTTTGGCGTGTAAATACAAAGAGTATTTTTTTCCTCTGTTTTCAATAAACTTGTCAGGGAAAATGCCATTTCATAATACTTGTTAGGTGGCTAATATTTTTAGTTTATGTCTCCCCAGAAATAGCATGATGCTTTTAATTTGTGAAAAATTATCTGCTTTGCTGGGTAGTAAATAAATCTGAAGAAGATACCTTGTATTTGAGAAATTTGTAGGATTCACTGAGATATAGGATGGGAGAATTTTTCAAGTGTAATAGTGTATATGCGAAGTGGTCATTGTTTTTAATTGGATGTTGACATGGTATAGGTGCAGAGGCATTGGGTTTGAGGTGGTTTGCATTTAAAGCATTGTATTTGATTCAATGATTGCAGAGGTGTAGAACAGGAGTCAATAATTTTTTCAGTGGAATGGTGTATATGCAGAGTGGTCTTTGTTTTGAAGTAGTTGGGCTTTGACATGATATAGGTGCAGAGGTTTGAAGTAACACATTTGGAACTCCTTAGGCCTCTAATGCTTTGATGTCTTGAAAAATTTCCCTACCTCAGCCAAAAAAAAAAATAATAATAAGGCAGGTCTCTAGAGGTTTGCAGCATTTCCATGTACATCAATGGAATCTGAACAGCTAAGATGATTATAATCATCTAGAGCCAAATGATTAAACAATTGTTCTTGTTTTGTTGTTTCCTTTTGTCAGATGAGTAATGCATTGCTTAAATCTGATGCATTGTGTTTCATTATGTGTCAGATTCCAGTTATAGCCAATGCTCTTGGAGGGATTCTTGTTGGCCTTTTAACAAGTCACGCTGGTGGTGTTAGAAAGGTAAATCAGACGGTTAAAGTCGATTTTTTTTTAATGGCTAAAATAGATAATTACAATTATCAATATTATTAATCCTTTTAATGTTATTAATTGTAGCCTTGAACTTTGATATCGGTAACATGGGTATGTTCCCACACTGTCACTAATTTGGTTATGTTGTTACCGATGTCAAAATTCAAGGCTACAATTAATAACATTAAATGGATTGAATAAAATTGATAAAGAGAGTGAAGTTGTGATTTTTTTCTCGTCCTAATTTTTCTTTCTTTTTTTTTCTTGGGTCAAATTTTCTTTTTTAAGAGAGCCTGATGTTTATCAAATAAATTTGTGTAATTTAGAAAAATTTCTAGATTCTACTAGCACTTTTCTGTGAATTTGAGGGTGGAAGGACCATTCAGAGAAAGGTTTTTCAAATATATTGATCTCAACAATTTTTTCTGATGCATACAGGGATTTGTCATTGTTTCTGCACTTCTTGTGACAGCCACGCTGCAGTTCATTTTCGAAGGGAAACCACCTTCAGTATATTGTCTGCTGGCTCTACCACTCGTCATTAGCAGCATTTCAATTTATCAAAAGTATCCATATCGAGTAAAAAAGAAGGAATCATGATCTGCAACCTTCACAATAGAGACAAAGGGATTTATTGACTCATCCCTGTTGATGGAAGTTTTTATTTAGTTTTACAGATCCCTAGTTGCAGAGAAGAAATGTCAAAGCTCAAAGGTATTATCTTTAGAAGTGTATTCACTAGTCACAACTATCAGATTAGGGCACGGCAATGAAGGGATACTATGCTTTCACAAAATGGATGAAGATTTGCACTGCTTCGCGGAATCTATAATTAAGTGTTGATTGCAAGGAAATGAAAGAAAATAGGATAATGATTTGATTCATGACCCCTTTAATTGATGCGCAATTATTGTATGAATTTTGAAGGTAGGTACATGGACTCTCCACTTTATTAGTAGAATCGAAGTATTGTGGAAATCAAAGAATTTTGGGTCTTGCCCTTGAATTGCTGGCTTTGCAGTAAACATGTTAGTGCTCGTACTGGTCATATAAGCCCAGCAGTGGTAGTAGATGTTACTTTTGCTACATAATTGTTATTGCAGGAATTTGTAGCCCATTGGTGAAGTTTAATAATCAATTCATGGATTTTTTTCATCATCCATATATTTCCATAATCTGCCGGAAGCTGCTAATTTTTTAACCAAAAGTTGCAATTAGTACGAAAGTGGCCTTTCCAAGAGTTTGATAAAATGTAATTAGAGTTTGGAAAATTCTCTAGTTTTTCAACGTTGGAATTCCAGGTTTTAAAGGCAACTGTTAACGGAATTGATATCTTAATATAGTAGTAAGATTAGAATATATAGTTATGGATTTTATAATTAATTATTATTGCAATAATTGTATTTAATTAATAATTTTGAGAATATTATTTGATGAGCTTTGGAGCCCCTCAAACAATATTGGGTTTCTTTAATTTGGGCATGGGTCAAATGTGTCTACTGTTGATATGTTGGATTTGCAAGAGGAAGGAAATAAAATATACACTCTGATGTTTAATTATTAAATTTGAAAGTAATTAATGAGAGCTTTTGATAAGTTAGATAAGTTATTTGAGAAATAATTCAGAGTATATGAATTATTGTGTATGATAAATGAGGAGTTTTTCTGTTGATATTGGTTGTAGCTATTGTATTGAAAGGACAAGAATGCCACGTATCTCTTAACTATTCGTTATATGAAGAGTCTGTTTAGATCTTGACAGTACATGTATTGTCCTTTTATCATATTATAGGATAACTTATCAAATCATAGCTAGCTATGTCACGGAGCTCCATTTAAATTATGTCAAGTTGGCAAATGATGACTTATCATATGTACTTTTATAACGATGTTGTCTTATGGTTTGATGCCATGTCAAAGATATTAAATGAAGAGAGAGAATTAATAGCCTTCCTCGACCCCTTTCTGTTTTGTTCATATTACTTTGCGAATCTTCTTGAGACCAGTCATCATGAAAATTAGGCGAGAATCTCTTCCTTTAATCTAGGCTTTGGACTAGCGAAGATTTCCTGCAAGCATAATTTATACCGAGTCAGGTAGATCTGTTGCTTCTAAGATTAACTCATCATTTGCTTGCTCTAGGATTGGGCTCATTGTCCCCTAGATGGGTTTGGCTTGTCATCTTGGATTTATTGGGCTTTATCTTGAGTACAGTGTTAATATTTCTCGTCATTATTATTATATTATTATTTTACAATATAATCATGCAATATAGAAAACCAGATATATTTTCTAAACAGTCCATTTAGTAATATTTCAATTTCAAGAATAAAATTTTAAGAAGTTAATGTGATATTTCAAATTCGAAAATCCACAACAGAAATATCGTCATTGACCCAAATCTAACATCTGATAATTTTACTCATCATTTTTCAACTTTGAATTAATATATTTTGCGATCTTCTAACTTCAAAATTTTACTTAAAAATTTTCAAACTTGAGTAACTGCCATTTTAATATGTTTTTACCTAACTTTCGTCAATAGAATTAACAAAATACTGATGTGGTTTTACAACTCGGTAATTTAGAAATATTTTATTCTACATTAGTTTATCGTTGCTTATCTGTCTTTCTCTCTCCTCACGTGAATTGAAGTTGCTTCTTTTATTTTTTTATTTCACCTACAAACTTAAAGTCAAAGTGACATCGGTTTAGTTTGATCGGTTTAAAGGGTTGTTATCAAACCAAATTAATATTTTAGGTTTGAAAAATTCTCAAATCAAATTAAATCATCATTATAATCAAATAGTTAGTTTTAATTCAGTTTGTCGATTTCAAACCAAAGATTTTTTTATAAATCATCATTATTTTATTATAAATTTAGGGAAAAAACCCGATAAAGTATCAGTAATAAAAAATTAAAAAAAAAATCAATATTATACAACCTAAAACTTGTCTATTCTATTAATTAACACACACAAAACTTATATTTTTTTCAAGAATTATACTCTTTTTTATTTATTTTTAATTAATTTTCATGGATGATCATTTTTATAATTTTAAATTAATATTAGATTAAAAAATATGTGATTGTATATAAAATAAAATTAAATATATTTGATTGTAGTAATAGTAAAAAAATAATATATATAATATATATAACTTCGGTTTGAAACAAAAAAAAAAAATGTTCAAACCGTAAATCAAATTGAACTTTCAGTCTATTCTATTTTTTTAAATCAAATCAAATTAAATAAATTATGAAATCAATGATATCAGTTTGATTTGGTCGGTTTGACATTCACTCTAACCTAAAGCATCTGACATTTTAAATTTGCTTTAAATCTCAAAAAATCAGCAAACCAGATCATAAATTTTTTATTCCTTGAGATTTCATTTACCATGCTTTGTTCCTTTCTTTTTGAAAAGTAGTCAAAATGTCATCAAACAATCCTAATGTTGTGGATGATTTCGTTGCTGCATTTGGAATACCCATATGCTATTGTGGTGAAGAAGCTCCACTGAGAACCTCGTGGACAAAGATGAACCTAGGCAAGCGTTTCTACAGGTATCCCAATTATGGGGTGAGTTAAATATTTTGTTGATTTGTTTGCATGTTGGGTGTTGGTTCCATTTTGGGATGGTTAGGATTAAAATTGAACTCTTATTTGGATTTGAAGACTCCTCATGGAAAATATCATTTCTTTGTGTGGGTAGAACATGATTTTCTGAAACACGCTAAGAATGTGATCAATGCTCTCTTAAGAAAAACTAAGAGGCTAGAGAAGGAGATCAATGAGATGAACAAGAGGCAACAAATAATAAAGCTAGGGAAGATGTTTGTGTGGAGGTTGCTTTAATCTATATGGGTATCCCATTGTGCACCTCTTGGTTGGCTATGAAATAAGAATGATGGTGTATCTGGTTTGGGGAATTTTTTTTTTGCTTTAGGATTAAGTTATGGGTGTTAGGATTTAGGTATTACGTCCCTATTCTCTATGTTAAAGTTATGCCTACATTATGTAACTCCTTTAATATCTATGGTAATGAAAATTGGTTGAAATTGTGCTAGTGATTGTGCAAATTAAAATGCTTTATCTTCAAATATCTCTATTCTTCTCTTCTACTTTGTTGCTTGAAAAACATCAGTGAAGAGATATGAGTCTTCAACTAAACGAATTATAAAACTAATTAATACATGGGGTTTCATAAGGAATAAACAATAAATATATATATATATCAAACCCTAGATCAATATATAATAATCTCTAATATCATTAATCATAAATAATAAACAATATATATATATATATATATATATATATATATATATATATATATATATATATATATATCAAACCCTAGATCAATATATAACAATCTCTAACATCATTAATCATACATACTATCTATGATAATCACATCATTCGTTATATACAAAGGTAAATCCAATATATCATGCCATTCTATGACTATACATCTCTAAGTACTACAGAACACTAAAAGAGAATATATCCATAATAATATTTACAAATCAGAAGTTATCAAAATAATACTTCAAAGTAGCTTTTTAAGGAAGAATAAGAATGAAAAAGATTTATCTTTAATATTCAATATATCTATTTTTCACTTATACTCTATTGCTTGAAAAATATCAATGAAGAAATATGAGCCTTCAATTCAGTAAATTATGAAATCAATTAATACATAGGGGTTCATAAGGATTAAACAATGATTATATATATATATAACATAAATGAACAAAATCAATAAAGTGCCTAGAAGGGATAACACCAACAATCAATATGTATATTACATAATAAACAATAACGATAATAATGTAAGGCAAGTATCATGCCCTAAAACAAATGTTTGTGCATGCATACGCCTAGGGTAAATAGTCCCCCTAGGTGGAACACTTATAACTCACGACTCAATTATTTGATTCGTCGATGCATACAACCCAATGGATCGTCTCCATTAGTAAATGCATTTTTTCACAAAAGTTGTTTATAACTTCATAAGGCTAGGTGGTTACAATGAACAATAATGACCTAATGGCCTCTTATCAACAATATAATAATAAGTAATATCAATTAATTTGATAGAAATATTATTAACAAGGAAACAATAAGGTTTCTTATGAACATAGTCTAAATTTATGATAAAAAGGCCCATCAATAATGAAATAATGGTTTATCAATGAATAAGGTTTCAATATTAATAATAACAATAGCAATAACAATAATTGAACAATTGGATTAGGTAACTAATAAAATTTATCAAAATAATCAAGGTAATTTACCATTGCCAATTTATTTTATAGTTCACCTTCTTTACAATAATTCCACCAAAATAAGCTTAAAGTAATCTCAATCTTACTTGAGGCTCAACAATCTTTATCTCACTTGCCTACACAATCAACTCCAATCAGTTATTAAGTATATCCAATAAATCTTAACTCTAAGGATAAACTTCTATATTCTAACCATATATGTTTGATTCTTAAGCTTAAATAACATTAAATCTCATAACTGTCACTAATAACTAATATCTATACTTAATTAAATTATAACTATAAGAGATAAAATAAATGATTACCTTCTCACGTAACTCAACCGAACTCTATAAGGAATATTGAGAAGGTTTTTGATGATTTCTTGGAGTGATTTGCCTTCAATATAAAAAAGAATGTATGTTCTTTTAATTTGGACAATATGGTGGTTGTTAGAACAAGAAAAAGCTGGAGTTTGGTAAAAAAATATGGAAGAAAAAGGAAAGAACAAGCTGGTCTCACAAAGCTGAAAAAAGTTGACTTTTATAATTCTCGATGGATAACGGGCATTACCTGATCATTAACGTTTGATACAAAATTTTGAATTTCGTAAATTTTGGACAAAAAAGATTTTTATGCTCATTACCATAAGGGTAATGTTCGTTATAAGTCATTAATAGACATTATTCATAATTTCATGCTCGTTATAAAAGTACACAAACTTAAGAAATTCAGGCATAAAAGAAATTCATGGGCATTACATATGTGGTAACGCTCGTTACTGTCACATCCCCCATTTCAGGAGATATGACGGGTCTAAGGTATGGGGAAGGCATAAGGCCACCTAAACCCATAGAACCCCATTCTGCATTTTCTATAGAAAATTTGCCATAACTACTCTACTTTTACAATCTAATACCTAGGACCCTAAGTCCCTCTCTTCATAACCAACATTAACACAACCTGCACAAATCATCACTTCTATTCCCATACTCATTTCATACTACAATGTACATACCACATTTGTTATCATTTTTCCCACTCCAATACTTCAAACTGCATATATAGTGTAATAATTACATCTCATTAACATAGCTCCATTTTTACAATATCATTACTAAATTCCTTGTTACATACCATGGAGCTACTATGGAAAGATCCATAAATATAATTAAGGAGTCATTACATAGATATGGCAAATTCTACTCATGAAGAAAGAGAGAGGAAATGAAATCGTCGTTATCTATCAAATCCTGAAAAGAATAAACCACGAAGGAGTGAGACGAATCTCAGTGAATAACATATATATTCCCTCACTTGCGAGACTAGGTGATAATAGAGAAGGTCATTCAATAACAAATTACAATATTCCAAGATAATAATATCAATGCCAAGAAATAAGATTTCCAATAGAATTCAATATCAAGTTTCAAGTACAATATGGTTCAATAGAAATAATCATATAATCAATAACATTGGTCACTTGCAAGAAAAGACTATGAACCAAATGTTCTATATCCATGACAGTTAGCAAAATCCAATGAACAATGGACAGAGGCTGCAGTTAAGTAGCATGTCGATAGTCATACAGTTGATCAGACTGTACATCTAGGACCTTAACCCCCTCCTAGATAGGGTCCCCAATATAATACACTATGCACAATGCTCGATGAACAAACATCTACCCCATCAGGAGAGTAGTACTGTTAATGGTCCTATATATAGGGTAAGTAAAAATATTGTCCAATAATGAACACCAATCAATACATTTATATATCAAGGATTCAATTAACAAAGGCTACATAATCAAGAAACTTTAATAATAATACAATTTTTTAGGGAAGATTCAAGGAAACAATATACAAAGACAACAAGTAAAGAAACATATATGTTACTCACCCCAAAATTCCAATGTGTCCAACCACCTAGCACAAACTAAAAGGGTGGTCTTCCACTTCCTTTTCTTTTCCTTTATCTCTCTTTATGCAGATATAATAAGCATAAATCTCAATTTAGAAACCTAATTACATTACAATACAACAAGCAAACTTAAATTCTAAACAACATTCAGAAATCCTAAAATTTCTACCCGAACATACCCTGATATTTCACTTATAACTCATTATGTGTATATTCAAATGCTACTTTGTTTTCACTGAATTTTAGCTAAGACATAATTACATATTTCTCATGTTTTGACTTTCCCCTGATTCAGATTCTAAGATCCTCATATTTACCAATTTCAGAAGGGTTACACTTCTGAAATCCCTAATCCGAGCCAGTCTGACTCAGGGGTCCATAGTTAACAATACATTGAGAATTTGACAAAATTTCTAAATACTAAATATTTATGACATATATATCTACAACTTTTATGTTTTTAATATTGTCAAATTCCTACATTTAAGACCTCAAAAATTAGCTCCAACTTTCTGCTGAGTCTCAGGAATTTCACAGAAATGAAACCCTATCCGAGTCAGTCATATTTGGAGACACATATCTCCCAACACAGAAGGATTCAGTCAAAACTTTCTTAATAACATATATTATACACATACACAGTTACAACTTTTTTGTTTTGAGAATTTTCAAATTATACCTCTAAGGACATAAAAATAGAGCCCAAATTTTTTGCCAAGTCACAGGAAATTCCTGAGACAGAAAATTTCAGAATTCCCCATCACTTTCTCTACTTTAAACATATCACCCAATCATTTAATCATTCAAATAACTAATAAAAAATGAATTTCAAAACTTGTTAAGTAATTTACCTTGGAGAAAAATTGCACCAAATCTCTTTCTAAGCCCAAATAATCTAACTAGAGGTTGAGGGAAGAATTATTTGTGATGGAAATTGTGATAGATCAAAGGATTTTAGGAAGCTAAGAAGAAATTTTGTCTATGGTGAGGAGCTCAAAAATTTCGGCCAT
>CANXYC010935162.1:0-18921 GCA_948193065.1 Aleurites moluccanus | reverse complement strand
ATTTTCTTCAGCATTTTCATAATTAATTGGGTTATATTTGATTGTTGCATGTCATTTAGGTTGTCATTTGGGTTCTACGCGGTACTGGTCGCTTATGCATCACCCATACCCTAGGACCGTCACGACTTCCGAGATAGGTCGTGACAGTAAGCTCTCCATCAATCTATGCATTTTTCAAAACATACTCCCCTTTAATAAATAAAAAAAAATGTTCAAGGGCTACTCAAGGGATCATCAAAGCAAATTTGTACAAAAAAAATCATTTAATCTAAGAAGTAAACATAATCTTCATAACTGTATGCATAGTTATATATCTTAACACACTTAAATAAATTTTCACTCAAACTAATAGGCATTATCATAGTGGTAACACATATTCATTCAATAAATATTTAAAGTCTAGAGTTACCACTTGTAGCCATGAACTTTAACCTCTTGAAGGAGGTAAGCCTATTTTGAGTTGTGGCATCTATTACACATCATTTTGTTTTTTTTTTCCTTGGGATTTTAAACAATATGATTTCTTCATCATCAAAATTTTGCACATAAGAAGAAGTCTTTGGTACCCAAATCATTTTGGTTCCTTAGAGGTTAACCTTTGTGCCTTTAGCAACCCAAACTAATTTTGTGTTTGGTTGCTTCTTTTTAATGGCACAATCATGAATAATATGATCATATATATTGCAATTAGAACAATATCTGTGAGATATCATATTATCTCTAATTCTATATGAATGATGTTTTTTTGTTTTGAAAAAAATAGGATTTGTGCCCATAACCATTACATAAATAAAAATATCCATTAAATTTGTGATTATGGCTATGAATGTTATACTTATGCCTATTTTTGCAAGTTTGAGTCCTATGACAATGTGAATTACAAGAATGATAATGTCTTATGAATGGAGCTTTAAAAATCATACATCCTTCTTTTTCTTGTTTTGAAAGAGACGATTTTAGACTATTTAATTCAACTTTAAGAATTCAATTCTCTTTCAAAACTTGGTCACAAGCATGAGATTTCACCAATAACATTTTGTTTTCTTTTTCAAGACCATCATTGGTGGAAGTTAAAAGAAGAAGTTCATTATTCAAATGTTCATTTGCATATTTCAAACAATTAATTTGATGTTTGAGCATTTTGTTTTTCTCTTTCATTTTCTCAAACTCAATGCACATGGTTTCTAATTCATCTAATAACTCATCATATAAAAAATCATTATCAATAGAGTTCGAGGAATTTGATGTTACGTCATGAGAAGAAGTATGCTCATCAATGGCCATGAAGCACAAGTGTGCAACCTCATCCTTGCTTTCCTCATCACTTGTGGAGGTTGAGCATTCCAAGCCACTATCTCTTCTTAATTGTAGTATCATTTCTTCTTGCTTATCATCTTGTTGTTGTTGTTGATGAGTAGGAGCATTTGTATCTAAAGCTTCATCAACTACATTAGAGGTGTTAGTATTATAAGTAAAATCAAGTAAATTTCATATTTTATTAGCACTAACACATGAGGACACTATATTATAACCATTTTCATTTAATGAGCTCCTTAGAATTTGCATGGCCTTAATGTTTTTTAATGTAAATTGTTTCATATCATACTTATGTCATTTATTCCTAGGTTTTATAATAAGTAAGCCATCTTCTACAACTAATCACAAATTAAAATACTATAACAAATTATAGCGGAAGCAAATATTCAATATATAAAAACCAATTCAACTACTAATGTTTATTTATGTATGAATAAGCAAAGTATATATGCAAAGTAACCATAAAACAATAATGTATGAAGAGTGTAGGGAAGAGAGAATCAAATACAAGATTTATAGTAGTTCGACCAACTTCTTGCCTACGTCCACTCCTCAAGATCACACTTGAGTATTTCACTATTAATTGATCCTTTTGCTCGTGCAAGATCAAACCCAAGTATTTTGGCTCACACTCAAATCTTACTTGATCCTTTTACTGGTAGGAGATTAAACCCAAGTGTTTAGGCTCACACTCAAACCTTACAAAGTGTTTCCACTAGGCTCACACTCAAACTTTTATAATTAATCTTAAGATGAGCAATGAAAGCTCATAAACAACTCTTTTTCTCCTTCTAATCTCACTTGATAACCCAAAGAAGTGTTGAGAAAGAGAAGAAGAATAACTATCTAACTTTTCAATAGATTCACCCCAATGAATCTTACAAATAAATGTTATAACTAAGAAAATAAAGTTGGAGATTTGTTTTTCACTTGTGCAAGCTCAATAGATGTTTTTCTTAACCTTAGAAATATCCTAAGAACTTGTATTTATAGACCCAACTCAAAACTAGCCGTTATCCAATCTGCAAGACAGTTTGAACATACTTCACTAATTATTCAATTTCTCCGTTTGTAGAATTTTGAATTACTTCAATTTTTTTCCAAATGAAAATAGACATCTAGGAATTCAATTATATAGAACGGCATGTTAAAATTATTCTTTCAGAATTCCCATAAATATTTTCAAATTACCTCATCTGTTTTGTCCTAGTATGTTAGCTTAAGCATAAACCATTCAAAATTTCATATCTTTATTTTCTAATGTCCAATGCTAAATCTAATTTTTGTTCCCAAAACTAGACATTCATATCCTTTCATCCATACTAATTTTGTAGATGAATTCCATTTGTGCAAGGTTTGGCAATCGTTTGAACTTAATGATACAACAGAGCACCATTGCAGGTATTTTCATCTAAGTAACCCTTTGGTAAATCTTTAACATATTTCGCCGTAGATCTCCGTTTGACTTGATTCTTATTGCATTGGTAAGATAAAATTTTCCTCTTTCCATCCATATATAGCTCATCATCTGAATCAATCTACACAAGGTGCATCATTTGATTGAACTGGCTGATTTATTAAATGTGTTAAGCCTATGTTTTGACAATGGTCATGATTGCTTATGCCTTAAACAACTTAAATAAATTTGTTAGCGTAAATAACATATTGATATATTTTATTATCATTAAAATTAATATCAAATATGATGGGGCCCAACACAACCAAATTACAGTTGATATTATAACTAAAGGAAGGAATCAGGCATAAGCGAAGGAGAGTCAACGAGTACAACTGAAGGAAGATTGATGAACAGTCATTAGGGAGGCAAATCAAGCATACATCTAGTTTGGGATGCACACCATTAAATGATTGAAATCTTGATATTAATCAAGAATGGTCTTCAAAATAAATAAAAAACTTGTTTACCTAAGGAGACCCAATCCTAACATCGAGAAGAACATGCATAAACCCAAGTTTTGCAAATTTCATTATTGTCATGTTCATGTTAAGAATAATTATTGGAAACTGGCGAATGAAATTAAGTGGCTAGTCCAAAGAGGAACCTTATGGAGGTACAATTGATACAAGGAAGCCCCAAACCTTACCAATGGTCGAATAACCAAAATCCAGAAATAAAGTTAAAACATAAAGAATAGAGCCCTATAGGGTAATTAATATCTTTGTGGGGAACACCATGTGAGGACAACAATCCAAAGGTCAGAAGATAAGGTCCTGATGTATATCAGCCCTTAGATGAGGATTTCCAACCTCAAATAGCATAAAGAATGGAGATAAAATGCTAGAATTAGAACCCTCCTAAAAAACTACCAAATTGTCAACTAGGGTGTGCAATTTTGATCTTCAAATTGAAGCAACAAATGGATTCTAAATTGAATCAAACTTAATGGATCATTTAAGTATTAGGAGTAGATTGGTGTAGGTTTTAGAAATTATAGAGGTGATTTGTAAAAACCCATTGTTTTGGGCAGATTGCTAGGTTGCACACTAGCTTACTCTAGGCTTGGTTTTGGTTTAAGGCCAAATGAATTCCAATGAAGGTGAAATTTGAATGGTGGCTGATCTAAGGTGTTTGAAGGTGAATGTAAGGTGTTTGAGTGGTTTAGATGATGATTTAGAAGAGAGAGAAAAAACTAAGTTCTTGGGGTTTGTTTTGGCTATGGTGGTTCAAATTTTGGGAGGAGGAAAAAAGAAGAAGAAAAGGCTTTAACACTTGAATAATTTTGAATTTAAATCAAAGAAAAAACAACAATGGAAAGACAAATTCAAATAGAAAACATGTAAGATAAAACTATTGCATTAAGAGGGAAATTTCATTTAGGGTGAAAAGTAAGAACAATAAATACAAAAAAGAAAAACTATAAAGAAAAGCAAACTAGGAAAAAGGAAATTAGGTTTTCATATTCATCACGTCTACTTTCCTCTTACATCAAAACTTATATATAGCTTTTTATAATATCAAAATAAAAGCTAATAGATAATTAAAGCTCTTAATTTGGATTTGGCAAAAACCAATACTACTTTAGCCATGTTTTGCCAAATCGAGTAAAAAAGGACAAAACAACAAAAGAGCTTAAAAATGAGACTTCTTACACCTGAAATTCAAAATTCAACTCTCTTTTAAACCTTTCAGGTGATGGGTGTGATGGAAAGAGACCAAAACTCATTTAATTACTTCAAGACATCAAATTGGGCTCATCTCTCTTCTTTCTCCAAGTGGGCCGAAACTCAAGTTGTGAAAGACGAGTGTTAGGTTTCTTCTCCTTGCATAATTAAACTAAGCCCAAACGTGTGTCATTGATGTTCCTAAACCCTTGTGACTTGGGTTGCACCCTTGGTGGATTCAGTGGTCTTTCTCAATGGGCATGCAAGGGCCAAATTACTTGGGCTTGGGCTAGGCTCTACATCATTCGCCCCTTGTTGAAAGGAATTTATCCTCAAATCGTCAAGATTGTTGTCTTCCAAGTATGATGAAAGAACCCCCACAATGAAAGTGGTCGAGACTCCCCCATAGGTATTGGGCAAGTCTATCTTGTATGCATTGTCATTCATCCTCTTAATCAATTCAAATGGGCCATCGGGCCTAGGAGCTAACTTGCTCTTTATTTTGGAAGGAAATCTCTCATTCCTTAAGTGAACCTATACCAAGTTATCCGGTTCGAAGATTACTTATCTTCTATGCTTGTTAGCTTACTTCTTGTATGCCTTATTTGCCTTCTCAATTTGCTGCCTCACAATCTTATATAACTTCTTCATGGAAACTATCTTCTTTTTAGCATCCTTATGCACCGCAACATCAAGAGGTAAAGAAGATAAGTCAATGGGAGTGAGAGAGTTTATACCATATACTACCTTAAAAGGAGAATGGGTAGTAGTTTTGTTTGGGGTTCAATTATAGGAGAATTCAGCAAATGCAACCTTTAAATCCCAATCCTTCAAGTGTTTGCTCACCAAGGTCCAAAGCAAAGAACCTAAAGTCCTATTGGTCACTTCGATTTGCCCATCCGTTTGATGGTGATGGGAGGTAAAAAACAACAACTTTGTACCCAACTTGATCCAAGGGAATCTCTAAAAATGATTCAAGAACTTGGTATCCCTATCCAAGACAATAGACCTTAGAACACTATGCAACCAAACCACTTCCCTAAAGAACAAATCAACAACTATAATGGCATCATCCGGCTTATAGCAAGGGACAAAGTGTGCCATTTTGGAGAATCAATCCACTACCACTATAATAGATTCCTTCCCCCTTTGTGTGCAAAGAAAATCCACTATGAAGTCCATACTAGGATCCTCCCATGGAGCTTCAGGAATAGGTAGAGGATGGTACAAACCGGGCCTAAAATGGCTCTTGGCACGTTGGTATGAACCACATCGTGCAATCATCATGCACATAGTTTTCTTTCATCAATTCAAATTTAAGCACTCTATCATCCAAAACGGTAAGCAAAGTATACCTCATAGACAATTTATCAGTAACTACATTTGACTTCCCCGGCTTGTATTGAGTCATAAATGAGAAAGTTTGGAGGAATTCAACCCATTTGGCATGCCTTGTATTCAACTTGTGTTGTCCATTTAAGAGCTTCAAAGCTTGATGATCCAAGTGCAAGATAAATTATTTTGGTCTCAAGTAATGGCTCCAATGATCCAAGGCGTTAACCATGGCATAAAGTTCCTTATCATAAGTGGAGTAGTTCCTTTTGGCATTTGCTAACTTCTTACTAAAGTAGGCAATTGGCCTTTTAGTTTGGACTAGGATAGCCCCAATGCCAACCCCACTAGCATCACACTCAACTTTAAACACAATGTCAAAATTAGAGAGAGCTAGGATGGGAGCTTCATATAATCAACTCATGATAGTCTCAAAAGCTTGGGCATCCTCATTACCCCATTCAAAACTACCTCTTTTCATGCAATTTGTTATAGGAGCTATGTTGGTATTAAAATCCCTAATAAACCTCCTATAAAAAGAGGCTAATCCATGGAAAGAGCAACCCTTCGTGATGGTCTATGGTATTGGCCAATTTCGAACAACCTTTACCTTGAACTTATCCACACCAATCCCATTAGAAAATACCACATATCTATTAAACACAATTTGATTTACCATAAATTCACACTTCTTAAGCTTGGCATACAATCTTTGTTTCCTCTACACATCAAATACTTATCTCAAATATAGTAAATGATCATCTAAAGAATGACTATATACTAGTATATCATCGAAGTATACAACCAAAAAGTTACCAATGAAAGGGCAAAATACCTTATTTATAAGACACATGAAGGTTTTAGGTGCATTAGAAAACTCGAAGGGCATAACCATCCATTTATACAATCTCCATTGGTCTTGAAAGTCATTTTCCATTCACCCCCTTCACGCTTTTTGATTTGGTGGTAGCCACTCCTCAAATAAACTTTGGAAAATATGGTAGCACATGTAGTTCATCAAGCATGTCATCCAACCTAGGAATGGGGTATTTATATTTGATGGTGATACTGTTGATGGCTCTACTATCAATACACATTATAAATGTCCCATCCTTCTTAGGAACCAATAGGGTCAAAACTGAACAAGGGCTCATGCTTGCCTAATGTAAACTTTTGCAACCAATTCATCCACTTGCCTTTGTAGCTCTTTAGTTTCTTCCAGGTTGCACCTATAAGCTAGTCTATTAGGAAGGACCACTTCGGGAATAAGGTCAATTTGGTGCTCTATACCCCTCAATGGAGGTAATCTATATGGTAATTCACTTGGAAACACACCCCTATATTCTGCCATAAGAGATTCCATCTCAGGTGGGATGGTTTTATCACTTCTACTCTCAGCCTCCTCTAATATAGCCAACAACAAAACACTTATTTTCTTGGCCAATGCTTTCTTAACCCTTTCTTGATCACAAAACAAAGCTTTATTAGATTTTGACTAGGAAGTAACCCCTTTGTAAATTTGGGAGGGACTCAAAGGAGTTAAGGTGATCACTTTCTTATGAATCTTAAAAGTGTGAGTATTTTTCTTCCCATCATGCTTAGCACACCTATCAAACTACCATGGTCTTCCCAATAGCAAATGGTAAGCATCCATTAGGATTATGTCACACAAAATCTCATCTTGATAGGTTCAAAAAATGGAGAATGCTACTAGGACTTGCTTGCTCACTTGTAAATTAGTACCTTGGTTCAACCATTACAATTTATAAGGGTGGGGATGGGGTAAAGTGGACAACCCAAGTTTCTACACAAGGGTGGTGGAAGCCACATTGACAACGCTTCCACTATCAATGATTATGGAGCACACTTTCCCCCAATAGTGTAAGAGGTATGAAATATGTTCTCCCTTTGTTCATCTTGTTGCCTAATTGTGGCATACAAAGACCTTCTCAAAACCAACAATTCTCCCTCATCCAGTTCTGCCAAAACTGTCACACCTCAAAACTACCAATGCGATGGTCCTAGGGCAAGGGTAGGCATAAGGATACCGTACACCCTTAAAACCCTCAGCTAACCTGGATCAAACATAACACATACTAGCATCGTGCTAAACATCCATATATATCTCATCAACCTGATATGACATTTTCTCTTGTTCCTTACCGATCAAAAGATAATTCTAACATCAATATGGATTGAGGGAAAGTCTATAATGCCATCTATGGCAACAAAAGAATAAGCAACATCACACACATCTACGGAGCTTCTAAGAGTATACTTCTCATAGACAAGAATACATATATATAATTCAACTATTATCCAAAATATTATATAAAAGAGTCTTATTATAGAGCAGGAAATTAAGAAGCTCTGTCTTTAGGATTAACTCTCTCTTAAGCTAAGCTAGAACTTGAAATCCACAGAAGAGTGGTGATCCTTCAACTCAGTAAGATGCAAACAATCAGAATGAATAACATATATAGAATACTTAAAAAGTAAATCTTAAACATGTACTAGGGTACTAGAAAGAAATCTTAACATATACACTAATATCATAAGTGCTTACAAAGGATAGCACTATCCAATCATTTCATAATACATACATTAATATCAAATTATGATTCTTTTTAAGAACATAAATGCCTATAAAGAATGACATTATCAAATAAACATAACATAGAACTAATACCATATCATAACGTTTGCGTAGCCTTGCTACTTTCACGTGGCACATAAGCTTGCGCAGGCATATACCTAGATCCCCTCTAAGTGGAACACTGATACTATACCCTATCATTCAGGTTTCCTCTGTGCACATTGGACCAATGAATTATTTCTCATTGGGAAAAATGTTCTATAATGTATGTTTCATGATATACATATCATATTATGATATCAACCAATACATAATATGTATTGGTTCAACAATAATTAAAAGTGATCAAGAGATAACAACATATGGATAACATATCATATTATGCATAACAAAGGCTTATTAATGAACTTGGTCTGAGGAAAATAACCAAGTCATTATCAATATTCAAATATTCTATTTAAGGAGGGTTTCAATAAATTGAACTCATAAATAACATATGCATATATATGAATATAATATACTTTAGCAAAAATTCTCATATGGAGAATCATACACATGGAACGAAATCCACACTTACCTCTTAGCACCAAAAAACTTTCTAGCCAAGCTCAACTCTTGCTCAAATCAAAAGATTCTTAATTCCTTGAGTTCTCTTCTCTTAAATAAAAATCCCCAAAATTTTAAATTTAGGATTTTCTCAAAACAATCATATAAAATAATCCTCCATAAATTCTAAGCTCTTTAGAATCTCTACAAACAAATTCTAGCATTAATTTAACCATTAATAGAGGATGAATAATAGTTATAGAGAAAATCTACTATTCATAGCACTATTCATCCAAAAATCATAAATCCTCATAACTACTAAATCTAACCATAAATATTAGCCATTAATGCTCACAAAAGATTACCCACAACTTAAAAATAACTATTCTAGCTAACAAAGAACTTAACTCAAGCTAGAGAAAAGATTTGAGAAAATTACCTTATTTTCTCCTCCAAAGAAATTTTGAAGAATTTGGCTTGAATTGATACTCTTATAGTCCTTAATTTGTGTTTTCTAACATTAATAAGGCTTAATTGGAGTATTAAAACCTTAGAAATGAAGAAAAATGACTTATGGTTGAGAGAAATAGGAAATGGAAAAGAAGAGAGAAGAAGAAAGAAAGAAAAATTGAAGTTTGAAGAGTTATTGCCAGAATTAAAAAAAAAAATTCGAGTTTATTGTTCATGTGCACTGTTCATGACACTATTTATATGCACTGTTCATGACACTATTCACGTACACTGTTCACACGCACTATTCATGGCACCGTTCACGCGCACTAGCTGAAAAAAAAAACACTTCGATAGCACATGCTAAACCAGCTCTATCTTAAGCTACAAAAGTCTAAATGCCTCAATTTTTTCTTCCATTTAAACTAGACACATGAGGCTACAACATATCCCAAATTCTTTCTTTAATGCCTTGAACATAAATTCATAAAATTCTGCACAAACACAAACTCTGAAATTCAAATCAAAATAAACAAATCTCACTTCCAAAATAAACATTCCATAACAAATCTTATATACATCATTACAAGAATTTTAGAATACATACAAGCAAAAGAAATCTCAGGTATTACATTCTCCCCCTCTTAACAAAATTCATCCTCGAATTTAAAGAATTTACCTTAAATTTGAAATAGGTGGGGATACTTAGCTCGCATGTTCAACTCACTCTCCCAAGTGCATTCTTCCATAACTTGGATCTTCTATAAGACTTTAACCATCGCTATCTCTTTGTTCCTTAGCTTCCTGATCATCCTATCAACGATGGCTACTGGAACCTCTTCATAAGTTAAGTCTTGCTAGAATTCTACCTCTTGAACTTGCAACACATGGGAAGGATCTGCAACATATTTTTGAAGCATGAAAACATGAAAGACTGGATGTAGATTGTCCAAGTGAGGTGGTAAGGCTAATCTATAAGAGACTTCTCTAACTTTATCCAACACCTCAAATGGCCCAATGTACCTCGAAGATAACTTGCCTTTCTTACCAAATCTTAGAACTCCTTTCATAGATGAGACTTTCAAAAATACTAAGTCAAACCCATGAAACAAAGATCTTTTCTCTTAGGATCGACATAGCTATTCTGCCTATTGAAAGCAGTCTTCAATCTTTCTCTTATGATAGGGACCTTTTCTACTATATACTGAATCAATTTAGGCCCTTTAATATGCATCTCTCCCACTTCATCCCAGCATAAAGGAGACCTATACTTTTTACCATACAAAGCCTTGTAAAGAGCCATCTTCATGGTAGAATGGTAACTATTATCATAGGCAAACTCTATCAAAGGCAAATTCTTATCCCAGTTACCTCTAAAGTCTAGAATGCATATTCTCAACATGACTTCTAGAGTTTGGATGGTCCTCTCTGATTGCCCATTTGTCTAGGGATGAAATGTCGTGCTGAAATCAAGCTGAGTACCTAAAGACTCTTGTAGCTTCTTCCAAAACCTCGATGTGAACTAAGCTCTTTTATCAGAGATAATAGAAATTGGAATCCCATGGATTCTTACTATCTCATCAATATACATTTGTGCATACTGAGAAGATGTGTGGGCTGTCTTGACTAGCAAGAAGTGAGCTGACTTGGTCAATCTATCCACAATTACCCAAATCAAGTCATGCCCACTTGAAGTCCATGACAACCCTACAACAAAGTCCATAGTTATCCTCTCCCACTTCCACTCTGGCAGTGACAACTATTGAAGTAGACCTGAAGGCTTCTGATACTCAAATTTAACTTGCTGACAAGTCAAACATCTTGCCATAAACTCTGCCACATTCTTCTTCATCCCACTCCACCAATAAGAACTCTTGATGTCGTGGTACATCTTCGTAGCACCTAGATGAACACTATAGCTGGAATGATGTGCTTCCTTAAGAATCACATCTCTTACACCAATGATTGTTGGAATACATACTCTACTGCCAAGTCTCAGCATGCCATCTATCATAGCAAAATCTGAAGCTTTCTTTATTTCCACATCTCTCTTCAGCTTCACAAACTAAGGATCTTTATCTTGTGCCTCTCTAATTTGATTAATAAGCATTGGCTTGACTTGGAAACATGCTAGAAATACTCCTGCATCTGACAAGTCAAAACTGATATCCACATCATGCAAACTCTGCACCTCACTCACCAAAGGTCTCTTACTCACCTGAATATGGGCTAAGCTACCCAAAGACTTCCTGCTCAAAGCATCTGCTACCACATTTGCCTTTCCTAGATGGTATATAATCTCACAATCATAGTCTTTAAGTAACTCCATCCATCTCCTTTGTCTAAGATTTAGGTCTTTCTGCTGGAAGATATACTTCAAGCTTTGATGATCTGTAAAGATCTCACACTTCTCTCTCTATATATAATGTCTCCATATCTTCAATGCAAAGACAACTGCAACCATCTCAAGATCATGAGTTAGAAAATTCACCTTATGCTTCCTTAACTGTCTAGAAGTATAAGCTATTACCCTACCATGCTGAATAAGCACACAACCAAGCCTTACTCTTGAAGCATCACAATACACCGCATAACCTCTTTCACCTGATGGCAAAGCTAACACAGGTGCCGTGGTGAGACAAGTCTTCAACTTATGGAAACTCCCTTCACATGCATCCTTCCATTGGAATTTCACTAGCTTCTGAGTAAGCTTAGTTAAAGGAACTGTAATCTTGGAGAAATCCTAAATAAACCTTCTATAGTAGCTTGCCAAACCCAAGAAACTCCTAACATTTGAAACATTGGTGAGTCTAGGCCAACTAAGAATGACGTCTACTTTCCTTGGGCCAACCTTGCTCATAACGTGTCCAAGAAAATAAACATTCTCAAGCCAAAACTCACACTTTGAAAGCTTAGCAAACAACTGATACTCTCTCAAAATCTGCAATACCGTCTGAAGATGTTCTTCATGCTCTTCCTCTCTCTGAGAATACATAAGAATGTCATCTATAAATACTATGAAAAACTTGTCCAAAAATGACTTAAAGATCCTATTCATGAGATCCATGAAAGTAGCTGGCGCATTAGTCAATCCAAAAGGCAACACTGGAAACTCATAGTGACCATATCTCGTTCGAAAAGCAGTCTTAGACACATTTTCATTCTGAATCCTCAACTGATGATAACTAGACCTCAAGTCTATCTTGGAGAAATGACTAGCACCCTGCAACTGGTTAAACAAACCATCTATCCTTGGAAAAGGATACTTATTATGAATGGTGATTTTATTGAGTTGCTTATAATCGATACACAATCTCATAGATCCATCATTTTTCTTCACATAGAGTATAGGAGCACCCCAAGGAGAACTGTTGGTTCGAATGAATCATTTGTCAAGCATATCTTGCAACTGAGTCTTCAATTCTTTTAATTCTACTGGTGCCATACGGTATAGAGGAATAGAAATTGGACTAGAGATAGGAAGCAACTCAATACCGAACTTAATTTCTCTATCTGGTGGCAACCCAGGTAACTCATTAGGAAATACCTCCGGAAACTCACTAACAACAGGAATCTTCTCCAAGCCTTTCACTTGCGAGTATCACGGATGTATGCCAAATATCTTTGGCAGGATTTCCTTATAAATCTCCTCACCCCGATGGTGGATATCACATTATAGGGTACTTCACTCATTTTCCCTTGAAACTCAAATTTCTCACCCGAAGGTGGCTTAAATACTAACTTCTTCTCATGACAATTTATGGATGCATAAAACTTAGACAACTAATCCATGCCCAAAATCACATCAAACTGAAGCACCGGCAACACAATCACATCTAACTCTAAACTCTTACCATCTATGCTAACTACACAAGATGGATAAAAGTGTTGAACCTCTATCTTTTCCTCGAAAGGAGTAGATACAACCAAAGCATTCTTAAGCAATACACATGGCATATTCAACTTCTTAGCAAAATAGGGCGAAATAAAAGAATGTGAAGTTCCTAAATCAAATAACACTATCGCATTCAAAGCTTGGATCAAAAGAATACCTGTGACCACAGTGTTAGAAGTCTACACCTTTTGCTGTGTCAAAGCAAACACTCTCCCTCTACCTCTGCTCAAAGGTGTATGAACTATAGTCTGATCTGAACTTCTGCCTCCCTTTGTAGCTCTACCCAAAATACCTTGTCCTAAGTCGAACTGCTGACCAACAACTCTCCTATCCATTTGGACTAAAGCCTGAGAAGTCTGAGGTCTAGCTCCAAAAGAAGGTTGTAGACAATCCTTAAGCAAGTGACCTTGTTGTCCACACTCGTAGCATGCACCTATCCCAAAGTGACAATTTCCTCTGTGAAGTTTACCACACATAGGATAAGGAGGAATAATAGTCCTAAGTGGTACTAAACTGGCAATACCATAACTCATATGAGGTGCTGGTCTAAAGGAATTATGCCTCTGCTGAGATCTCTCTGAAGGTCCTCTATATCCACTCTGGGGAGAAAATTGAGGTGAAACATCAATACTTTCCATTCCATTGACCTGTCTGGAGGAACTCGCAATCCTCACCTTCTTTTTCTCTTCCTTTTTTGATCTAACCTCCATCTCTCTATTCTTAATCACTCTAGCTTTATCCACAAGCCTAGAGTATGAGTCAAACTCAAGAGCAGCTAGAAATTTAAACAACAGAACTATGAGTCCTCTACGGAATCTCTAAATCCATGCTGCCTCTATAGGAACCAAAGATGGAGTGAATCTACTCAAAAAGCTAATTAGGTGTTGTAGATGTTGAATTACATGGGTTTAGCTTTAGATTGCATTAATTTATTCAAATTGATGGAAATCCCAAATTCTAAACCCTAATTAGGTTATGTTTATAACCAAACCCTAGATTAAGCTTCCATAATCCATAATTAAGTTAGATTATGCTTAATTATAACCGTTGGAAGCTAATTTAATGATAGTTTTGATGTAGAATCAAAGGAAGAGCAAGATTTCCATATTTGCCTACTTTAAAGAAATTTAAGAATCAAGTTGAATTTGGCAATTGGAAAGCTTAGGTGAGTTTAATATACATCATATTTCATGCCTAAAGTCATATTTTGAATTATGGAATCCATCTTCAATAGGCCATGATTTGGCCGAACCATATTAGCCTTGTTCCTTTGATTTTTTTTTGGTTTTCCCTTTAATTCCAAGCCAAATTTGATCCATTATGTATTGATATTTGTTGGAATTGATTTACCTATTGAATTGTCCATATTGTGAGTGTGTTTTTTGATGTTTGGGCATTGTTGAAAATGCACCAAAACCTAACCTAAATGTGTTATAAAAGTTGCACATTAAGTGTTTGACAAAATGCCTCAATGAGTTTTTCATAGGCCTACCAAACCAATGCCATCGTCGCCAGCGACGTTGGGTAGCCAATTGCCCCAGCGTAACTGACATTGATTGACTACTTTATTGTCCAACCTATCATTGATTGCCATACCTATTGATATTCCAATCATAGCTTCTATTGCTTATATATGAC
The DNA here is from genome assembly GCA_948193065.1 of Aleurites moluccanus. Taxonomy (NCBI): domain Eukaryota; kingdom Viridiplantae; phylum Streptophyta; class Magnoliopsida; order Malpighiales; family Euphorbiaceae; genus Aleurites; species Aleurites moluccanus. Next base: position 4,024 of record CANXYC010935162.1, on the reverse strand, counting down.
TGATTAATGATACTGATTGATTAATTTGTAAACCATTTGATCATTGATGAGTTCCTTGATTCCTATTTGTTCCTATTCATTAATTTCCAAATTTAATGATTCTTTTTCTTTATTATATGTTGATTTGATAGAGCTATCTTACTGATGGGATAGTGGGTAAATACCATCAGCATTGTACACAATGTATATCATGGACCCTAGTTGGAAAGGGTTAATATCCTAGCCATAAGGCTTGGCCTGCCTTATATAACTTATATGTGATTTATGTATTGTTATATGTGTTAAGGCCCATCATCTATTATATCCATATGATTTGTATATTGATGACCTGTTTATTGGATACAGACTATTGTTGCTACCTAACCTTCTCTCTTCTGTTAATTGGTGTGCAAGGTCTATTATCCGATATTTGTTTATCTATATATCCTATTGATTATCCAACCCTTCTATGTGATATGATGTATATTAGATTCATTGAGTATTTATATACTCATTTTGTAGTTGTTGAATATTTTTCAGTTCAGGAGTAGTTGGCGGGTTCCAGATTCTCTTCCTTTGTGGAACCAACTGTTTATTTTGGTAGTGTAATTATTTTATCTTTGACTTGTGTAATATTTTCTAGTAGCTCCATGGATTTGTATATGGATAGAGATGGGTTGTATATATTGATTTATTATAATATTATATGGAGGTTACTTATGTTTATTGCATATATGGTGTAAGGATATAGTGACATAATTACAGAATACAGAACCAGAGATAATAATTGGATATGCTATAAGTTCTACGGGCGTCGGTCGCCTCTAGCAATTCCTACATCCTAGGACTGTCATATTCCAATTTTGAGATGTGACAGGTTCCTACAAAAGGACAACAATTTGGTCCCTCCAAAGAAAAGAACATAAATGGTCTCCCCAAGTCAAGAATCGTGATATGTTCCTTTTGACTAAGACTATATGATTTAGTCTTTACAAATAAGTCTTTGCATCTTACTAAAATGGATAATACATACAATCAATTGCAAGTAATGCAACTTAGGCAAACTGATATTGATGGTCCTATTTCAAATTATCAATTAGAGATTAATTCTCATAATAATTTTGGTTTGGTTTTTCCTTTCTAGTGAATCAATTTGGTCTTTTCTACTTGGAAAGTAAATTCAAACTCTTAAGAAAAAATTTCTCAAGTATAAGCAACAACAAGGAAAAGAGAAGCACTAATTCATTATCATGCAAAACGAATACAGTCAAACCCAAAAAGTAAATAATGATCCACTTAAGAACACAAGCATAATTATTCAAAAATTAGAAAAGAGGCAATTGTTCACAAGTAAAAAGCAACATGAGTTCATAACACTAGCACAAATTGAACCTACTACCTCCCTGGTCCATTGAAATTCTTGTTCCTCCTGGACCATCTTGTTTTCAAGGTGATTCACCTCTTCCTCCACTTCTTCCTCTAATTCACTACTCTCTTTAAATGCAATAATCCCAGTTAAAGCCTTCATATTAGAACAAACCTTACAAACATCTTCAAATTGCTCCCAGGAGACATTTCCTCAAGAATTTTCACTGAATGACTGGGGAGATCTTTGCATATGATCATAAAGTACTTGGCATTCCTCTCTTTGGCAACTTCCTTCCTGGTTTAATTTGCATTAATCAACTCTTGTTTCTTTTTCTCAAACTCCTCAGTTTTTTTTGAACAAGATTTTAAATTGATGATAATTTTCCTTGAGAACTTGCATTTTCCTATCTAAGAATCCAGTCATTTGCCTAAGGTTCTAAGCTTCAGTTAAAGTAGCATCAATTGAAGCTTACATCTTGACTTTCTTCAGCTTCAAGTCTTAGGCAAGAATCTTTATAATTTCCTTTTTACTAATCTTAGTGGTGAGTTGCACCCTCATAGCTTCATGGTTTAAAAAAGAATTGAATAAGTATTAATCATCTTCAAGTGCCAATTCTATATAAGGCCCATCAAGTCAAAACATTATTTTGACTAGTTTTTGGTGGGTAAGTGATGCTACCCGAACCTTGACTTTAAGTCATGGTTTGGTATAAAGTGAATTTGACATAAATGATAATACTATATCCTAAAACTAGAAGCTAGGATTCGGTATAGAGATATGAGATACAGTTTGGTAGGAGCCTTGTAATTCGGTTAAGGATATGGTGATTCAATGAAGACATGGTGACCTCAAATCATAGTTGGCCAAGTCCTCATTCAAATATAAATTTAGTACAAGCCTTGTTTTAATAATCTTGGTTTGGGCTTTGACTTGATATAAATGATCTAAGGTTCGACTTTATCTGATTCAGTATTGTGGACCCATTGATGGTGTTTTGATGATGAAGCTAATATGTCTTGGTGAAGAATGAATATCTTAAACATATGTGTATATATATATATATATGTATTGAGTAATTTGACGCTCTTTAGCATGTTATTTTAAAGCTTTCTTTTCTTATAAAAAGTAACACTCGTTATAATGTATAACCCTCATTATGCATAAAAGAATTAATGTCATTATGTTGAGCATGCATCAAGAATTATAAGTTAAAGCTATATTTCTTTCACCTTCTAGCTCAAAACAATTTTGTGCTCTAGTTGTAATGCCCTTGACAAGCCTTAAAGGCGTTACACCTGTTTTCTCATTTTTTTTTTATTATTTTCAGACATTGAGAAAGATAACGACCCTTACATTTCTATAACGACATTACACTATGGGTTTATAAATACCCACGTGGTTGCCTTTTTAAAACCCTAACTCTTTGTTTTTGAATTCTCTCATTTCTCTCTTATTCTCCCTATCAATTTCAGCATTTCAACTCATTTTTCCCAAAATTTCTTCCACCAAACATCAATTAATCCTCAAGTAATTATTCCCTAACCCTAAAATCATGCCTAAAACCAAAAATTGGGTCATAAAGGCAAATGGAAAGCAAGTGGGAAAGGAATGGATATTAGAGCTGCTTCTCAACCTAGGGAAGACCCGATAAAGTTCTCCTATGGGCTCTCCTTTACTACTCCACACCATAGAGACATATTTCTAGCTCTTACGGAGAGAGAAAATCCAGTAAGTGGTTGTCCTCTAAATAGAGCTAATTTGAGAAGGTTAAAATTGTTGGATTTAGTTTCAAAATACTACATAAACTTCTTTGGGAGCAATTATTTCCCTTTCTCTACTTATAGTCTACATTTAGAGTTGGTTTATGAATTTTTCACCACTTTGTATAAGAGTCCCACTGGTGATATGAATGTTTTCCTTAAGAAAACTAAGAGAAACCTTAAGTCAAACCAACTTGGTGCTATTTTTCACATTAAAACTGATGGACACCATAGTATACCTGAGGAGTGGGATCCTTCTCTTATATAGGAAGAGTTGATGGGTATAGCTAAATATGACCCTAAGTTTGCTAAAGCCTTAAACATTCATAACCTATCCCTTAGAGTATTTCATAGGTTTCTCACCTATTCCATCTTTGCTAAGGGAGATAGAAACGACAATGTTAGCTATAAGAAACTTTTTGCAATTTATTGCTTGAAGAGAGAGGAAAACTTTGAGGTTGCTAGATGATTTGTGGATGCCTTTAAGGATATGGCATCAAAAATAAAGGGCAAACTTCTTCTAGGGATGTATGCTACCATAATTCCATTATATTTTGATCTTTCTCATGATCCTAATGTAATCACCCAAATCGAACCATAAGACGATTAAGGATAGTTTTAAAAAAATGATCAATAAAAATTGAATTATTATAAATTTTAGGAAGTGCATTACTTAGAATCTGTCACACCCCAACTCCGGTGGTGCGACGGTCCTAGGGCAAGGGTAGGCTTAAGGCCACCATAAACCTGTAGAACTCCCATATCCTGAATCTCATATACATTCATATCAAATATAATATCATACTATATCATACTCATAGTCCATTCAAGCATAATTCATTTCATAATAATATTCTCTTGTTCCTTACTGATCAAAAGATGCATCTCACATCACTAAGGAACAAGAGTACCCAAA
>CANXYC010935077.1:0-25142 GCA_948193065.1 Aleurites moluccanus | reverse complement strand
GATAAGCATCTCACTATCATGATCATATCATGAATGCCTTCATACTATGTTTATACCATGGACTTTATTAAACAGTTATACAATATTATTCTAAACAATAATAAACACTGATTAATAAATAATGTCTTTTTAATAATATATCTCTAAAAACATCATTACAATGATTGTCTTTAGAGCACCTGCATTAACAGTTTATTCCTATTCAAATGGCGGTAGAAGCCAACAAATAGGCCTGCACTCTCACTAGTTGGAGGATCCGAATTTTGACGCCCGAATTATTGGCAAAGTTAACTCCCTCTGTCAATCAAATACTAAACTGAATTTTTAATTAATCTTACTATAAAAACTATAGACTTTGATAAAATCAATTAATCAAGTTCATTTAAAGTGTTCAAATTAATCCTTCTTTCAAGAAAACAAAGGAACAAAATTGAGATTTGCTTATTTTTCTAAACTTTCTTCAAGAACATATCAAGAACATTCTTGATAGTATTCTTGATAAAAGGAGTACATTTAATTGAATAAAAAATTGATTCAAAATAAGCACTTAACTGTAATACCCTAGAAAGTTATAACTCACATGCATGATTTAGTTCTCAGTATGTGGTTCATAAGTCTTGAAATGATGGAAAATAATTTTAGAGACACAGTTAAAAATCGAACTTGTTACTTTTTCTGAAAGTGGCGGTGTCAGGAACACTGCCAAGAAATTAGCAGTCCAGTCAACAAAAGAATTTCTGAAGTTGAACTGGGGGTAAAAGATCATCATAATGCATGTGTAATTTTGGTAAAAAGAAAGAAATGAAAAATTATTTAGGAACACTGAAAAAATAACCAATAACAAAATCATAAATATAAGAAAGTTTAAGGTGAATAGTGAAAATTGGTCCGTCGGAGTTACAAAATGACTCTGAAACCAATTTTATAAATAAGTATAAATTAAAATAAGCTTATTGACTTCTCACTTTGAAATTAAAATCCTGACAGAATTGACAGAATAAATTACAAAAGATTTTGGATCAAAGTGTGATATATGGAAGTTTGAGGAGTTAGTTGTAAATTGCCAAATTGATTTTTCTATTTATTCACCGCTTAACCAAAAACCATCATCTTCTTCTTCTTCATTCTTCAAGGCCAAACCATTTCCTTCTCTTCTTCCCTCTCATTTCTTCATTTCTTTATCAAATTCCTTAGAAAAATTCATAGAAAACTTGAATACTAACTTAGTTCTTGCCATTTCTATTATCAATTTGCAAGAAGGAGCAAAGGAAACCACGGCTTGAAGAGCTTCTCCATTTCGGCTAGGATTCCATATTAAGGTAAGGATGTGTTTTTTTTTTTTTTATTTTATGGTTTAATTAGATGTTATTTAGGTTGAATTAGATGAGTTTTTAGTTAAATTGCATCAATTGATGCAAATTGATAGAAACCCCTAAATTGCTAAACCAAATGGAAGTTGTGTAACTTAGCTATTTCAATTAGTGTTTGATTATGTTAATTGATGTTAGAATTAGTCAATTGGAGGTTAATAGGTAACTAATTGAAGATTGGTTTGGCATAGAATTCAAATTTTGTCAAAGGTGTGCCTATTGGCTTCATTGGTGATTGGTGGGGAAAATCAATTTTCCAAAGCTATTTGGAAGCTTAGGTGAGTCTTATATGCATCCTTTAACATGCCATTTGTGTTGAAATTGAAATTGAAATTCATTTGTGAAAGTGGTATGTTGGCCGAACCACTTGCACTATTCATTGCCTTATATTTTGCTTGTTTTCTTCATGTTTTCCATAGCCAATTTGACCTCATTTGATGTTGTTTATTATTGTTTCCTTGATGCTTATTATATAATTGTAAATGTGTCTTGTTGTTGGTTGAATTTGGCAAGTTAATTTTGCATCCTAACCTAACCTATTGGCTTGCCATTGTATGCCCACCATGTGTTTGATGAAATTCCTAGCTTATTTTGTCTTTGGCCTATTGTTTGTATTCCATAGGCCTACCATTTGAATGTCATTGTCACCAGTGACGTTGGCATGCCAATTGGCCTACCGTTTTCCATCGCTGAGCCAACTTTTGTTCCATGTCTTTGTTGAAAACCAAACCATATATCATTATTTGTATGTCACCTTTTATATTGCCATGAACCCTATTGATAATTGATTGACTGATATTGAACTTATTGTTATGGAGAATGCCATTGTTGCATAATGGTATCCATTGATATGTTGTTTCTTGATATTGATCCAAATATGGCTTGACAGACCTATGGGTAGTGGGAAAATACTATCGGCGATGTGCACATTGTATTACTGATGCCCTAGCTAGGATGGGTTATGGTCCTGGCCATAAGACTTGATCAGTCTTATGCTCATTGATATTGATATGCTACTGGAGACTGATATGTTCACATATAGTCCATACTGATTATTGGATAATGTATGATTTCATACAATCCATCCCTTTATCTGTCTTTCAATATGACACCGAGTCTATGTTGTATTTCTTAGCTATTCTGTAACCTGATATCGATTTTGTATACTATATCTGTATTTTTGGTACCCTTACTCCATTAATTACCTACTGTTTATTATTGATGCATATAGATTCACTGAGTGTCTTATATATTGACCTTTTATTTGTTTACCCATTTTAGGAGAGGAGTAGAGTGCAGAATCCTATCGTTAGTCATCCAGGGATTTCTACCAACAGTATTGATATATATATTATGAATTGTATTATTATTTTGATGTTCATAATCTAGCTGCTCCATGGGGTATGTATGGGTTAGCTAGGAAATGAACATGTATATATGATATCTGATGATATATGAGTTATATGATGTTTATATGATATGATACATGGATTGTTACAGCCAATTGCAGTAATTTACAGAATGAATTAGAGAATAACAGAATGGTTGGTAACTAACTAAAATGGATAATATATTGTGATTTATAGATTATGCATGTGATACTGGGTTCTACAGGTGTCAGTCGCCATTGGCATCTCCTGTGCCCTAGGACTGTTGTGATCTAGAAACGGGTCGTGACAGAGGTGGTTTCAAAGCTCTAGGTTATAGACAGTGGAATATAGGTTAGAGATGAATAGTACCCGAATTACAGAGGAATAGTGACTAAGTACAGAATCGGGTAGAATTAAGTATACCATAGAGCATAGGATTTTCTTTGACATCTTTTGCTGTTATCGTCTGTTATATGTTATTATTTTACGTTTCTGTCATTTTCTGAGAAAGTTTCTATTTTTTTCGACAGATTACAGAGATGTCTGACAATAGGGATAGAGATACCTGGGAGGTAGAGGTAGCCTCTAATGAGTCATTGGTGAGAGAGATTATAGTATTAGAGGGCTTGTCTAGATCCAGACAGACTTTAGAGGATTTAGAGAGGGGCGATGACCCTTGGAGAGTAGAGATGATAAGGGGATTGATGGAGTTACGGAGAAAGATGGCTGATTTGAGACGAGAGCGACAACATGTAACTCCACCACCAACTCCAGTAGTAGTGCCTCTAGCTGTGGTACCAGAGGCAGTTCTAATGGTACCGGCTCCTGTGCAGCCAGTAAGGGTTCAGAGGGAGCCTGCTGTATAGGGAGGTCGAAGAGTGATAAAGAAGGGTGGTGTATCTATGTTTAGCTTCCTGAAGCTAAACTTGCATGAGTTCAGGGGAAACAGAGGTAGTGACCCTATGGATTTCTTAGAGGAGGTGGAGAAGGTAGTGAGGAGACTACCATATTCAGAATTGAGAGCTATGAAGTTAGTTGGGCTGTTACTGAAGGGCAAGGCATGGACATGGTTTTCGAGGAGGATGGAGCCCAGGCTTTATGGTGAGCATCCACCCTCATGGGCTAAGTTTTGGCAAGGTCTTATTGATAAGTTCATCACTGAGGGGGTGAAGACCCATAAACTGATCAGATTTGAGCAGTTAGAGTAGGGGGACAGATCTGTTGAGGAGTATGCAAAGGAGTTTATCAGGTTGAGTAGATATGCTACTCATATTGTACCTACTGAGGCTGATTTGATTAGTAAGTTTCAAGAGGGTCTTCATGCTGCATTACATAATGCATTACTAGCTACTAAGTTTACTTCTCTGACGACAGTGATTGATAAGGCCATACAGATGGAAGGGAAGTATAGGACAGAGAAGGCTAAAAGGGACTAGAAGAGGAAAGGGGGTCCAGGATCTCAGGTTAAGAGGAGGGAGAGCAGCTCCTATCCTAGATAGATAGAGCCAGTGCCACGGTTTGATCAGAGATCATCAGCTAGTAGTCAGATGAGGAGGATTCAGAGTAGGGGACCGCCAGTGGTCCAGTCAGCACTTGCCTACTCTCAGGGTTCTTCGAGACCAGCTGTATAGACACTCAGCATTCCCAGTTATGGGTTTTATGGACAGAGACATAGAGGGGAGTGTTGGAGATAGACTGGTGTTTGTTTGAGGTGTGGCCAGCAGGGTCATTATGCTAACAGGTGTCCATTGAGGGTTGATCAGCAGCCATCTGTTACGGTTTCTCAGCTAGTGGTACAGGCGAGTCAGAATATAGGCAGAAAGGATTCAGGCAGAGGTAGAGGCAGGGGAAGATAGGCTCCCAATTATAGTCAGGCTCTAATTGGTAGAGGTCAGTGCAGAGTGTTTGCATTCAACACCCAGGAGGCCCAGAGATCAGATAATATGGTCACAGGTACTATTCTGATTCAGAATTAGATTGCAGATGCTTTATTTGATTCAGGTGCTACTCACTCCTTTATGTCACCACACTTTGCACCTAAATTAAATAAGGAAAAAAGATTATTAGATATGCCTTTGATGATTGCTACTCCTATGGGTGATAGTGTCGATGTTGATTATTACTATCCTGACTGTGTGATTGAGATTGATGATAACATCTTGTGTACTGATTTGATTGAGTTGCCTGTGTTAGAGCTAGATGTTATTTTAGGTATGGATTGGCTTACGAGGCACCAAGCCATTATTGATTGTTATCGGAAAAGGGTTAGATTTCAGCCTGAGGGGCAACCAGAGTTTGAGTTTCAGGGTGATATTCGGGAGTTTTGAGTTAAACTGATTTCTGCTATTTAAGCTAGGAGGATGATTGGGAAAGGTTGTTCAGCCTATTTAGCACATGTAGTAGATGTACAGAGGTCTTTTGTACAACTTGATCAAATACTGGTAGTTCAGGAGTTTCCTGATGTATTTCCTGAGGAGTTGCCAGGATTGCCCCCCTGATAGGGAGATAGAGTTTGAGATTGAGGTGCATGTAGGCACGACCCTATATCTATTCCTCCATATAGATTGGCTCCAGCTAAACTAAAGGAATTGAAAGTATAGTTACAGGAGCTATTGGATAGAGGGCTCATCCGATCGAGTAGTTCTCCTTAGGGTGTACCGGTATTGTTTGTAAGGCAGAAAGATGGCTCTTTGAGGATGTGTATAGACTATAGGCAGTTGAATAAGGTGACAGTGAAGAACAAGTATCCATTGCCTCGGATAGATGACTTGTTTGATCAGCTGCAGGGTGCCAGTCATTTTTCAAAGATAGATCTGAGGTCTGGGTATCACCAGTTGAAGATTAAGAAGGGTGATATACCTAAGACTGTTTTCAGGACCCGATATATGTATTATGAGTTTTTGGTATTGCCATTCGGGTTGACCAATGTACCGGCTGCTTTTATGGATTTGATGAACAGGGTATTCAAATCATTTTTGGATAAGTTTGTCATTGTATTCATTGATGACATACTTATCTATTCTAGGAGTGAGGAGAAGCATGTGGAGCATCTGAGGATTGTGTTGCAGACACTTTGGGAGCATCGATTGTATGCTAAGTTATCTAAATGCCAATTCTGGCTAACCGAAGTGTGTTTCCTTGGGAATGTGATATGCAAGGATGGTATTATGGTGGATCCTCAGAAGATTGAAGTGGTTTCTAATTGGCCTCAGCCTACCAGTGTTTCAAAGGTTTGTAGTTTTCTGGGTATGGCTAGGTATTACAGGAGGTTTGTGATGGATTTCTCCCAAATTACAGTTCCATTGACTAGATTGATGAAGAAACAAGAGCATTATGTATGGACTAATGAATGTGATCGCAGCTTTCAGAATATGAAGTATTGCCTCACCAATGCTCCAGTGTTGGCATTACCAGTAGAGGGGGAGAAATTCACTGTGTATTGTGATGCTTCTCGGATTGGTCTGGGGTGTGTATTGATGCAGATTGGTAGGGTAATTGCTTATGCTTCTCGTCAGTTAAAGAAGCATGAAGTAAATTATCTGACATATGATCTGGAGATGGCAGCTGTGATATTTGCATTAAAGATTTGGAGACATTACTTGTATGGATCAAAATGTGAGATATATACTGATCATAAGAGTCTACAGTATATATTTCAGCAGAAGGATCTGAATCTTCGGCAATGCAGATGGGTAGAGTTACTTAAGGATTATGATTGTGAGATCCTTTACCACCCGGGTAAGGCCAATGTAGTGGCTGATGCACTGAGCAGGAAATCGATGGGCAGTCTAGCTCATATTGTGATTGGCAGGAGGCCATTGATCCAAGAGATGAGAGACTTGGCAGATTTGGGAGTGGAGTTGGAGTTGGGATCCCAAGATCCGAACCAGGCTCTGATAGCCCAATTTCGAGCGAAGTCACTATTGCTTGATGATATTAAAATGGCTCAGGATAGGGATCCTTATCTACTGAAGCTCAAGGGAAAGGTACAGAATGGGAAAATGACAGAGTTTACAGTAGAAGATGGGGTATTGAGATGTGGGAAGCGTATATATGTACCAGATTTTGATGGGCTACGGAATCGGATTATGAGAGAGGCTCACTATTCAGCCTACAGTGTACATCCAGGGATTACCAAGATCTACCATGATTTGAGAGATGTATATTGGTGGCCAGGGATGAAGAGAGATGTAGCTCAGTTTGTGTCAAAATGCTTAGCATGTCAGCAAGTTAAGTTTGAGCATCAGAAGCCATCAGGGCTACTATAAGAGATTGAGTTGCCAGAGTGGAAATGGGAGCAGGTTACTATGGATTTTGTAATGGGTCTACCAAGGACTATCAGGGATTATGACTCCATATGGGTGATTGTAGACCGTCTTACAAAGTTTGCTCATTTTATGGAGGTTAAAACCAGCTACACAACAGCTCAGTATGCACAATTATATATGGACAAGATTATGCGACTTCATGGAGTTCCTTTGATGATTATTTCAGACAGGGGTACACAGTTCACCTCTCGATTCTGGCAAAAGTTTCAAGAGGCCATGGGTACCCTGTTATGGTTTAGTACTGCTTTTCATCCACAGACTAATGGGCAGTCGGAGAGGACAATCTAGACTTTAGAGGATATGCTGAGATTATGCGTTCTGGATTTCAAAGATAACTGGGATTATTATCTGCCGTTGAATGAGTTCTCCTATAACAACAACTATCACTCTTCTATTGGTATGGCTCCATTTGAAGCACTATATGGTAGAAAATGTAGATCTCCAGTGTGTTGGGTAGAGCCGGGAGAGAAGCAGCTTGAGGGGCCAGAGTTGATTAGAGAGACTATGGAAAAGCTGCCTATGATCAGAGATCAGATGAGGACTACCTTCAGTAGACAGAAGAGTTATACTGATCTGAAGAGGAAGGATGTGCATTTTGCAGTTGGTGATCATGTCTTCCTTAAGGTCTCACCGATGAGGGGTATTATGAGATTTGGGAAGAGGGTAAGTTATCACCAAGGTTTATAGGCCCGTTTGAGATTCTTGAGAAGATTGGTAATGTGGCCTATAGATTGGCTCTTCCACCTAGTATGAGCCACGTACTTCTGGTTTTCCATATCTCTATGCTGCGAAAGTATGTGTCTGATCCATCACACAAATTGGAGGTTCAAGATATGGATCTCAGTGATGACTTGTCTTATGAAGAGCTTCCAGTGGAGATCATTGATCGACAGATCAAACAGCTGCATAATAATGAGATCCCGATAGTTAAAGTGCTCTAGAGGAATCAGTCCATAGAGGAGTGCACTTGGGAGAGTGAGCAGGAGATAAGGAGCATATATCCATTCCTGTTCCAGCAGTAAGGTATGTATTTATTTAAATTCGAGGACGAATTTATTTGTAGGGGGTAGAATGTAAAACCCTAGAAAGTTATAACTCACATGTATGATTTAGTTCTCAGTATATGGTTCATAAGTCTTGAAATGATGGAAAATAATTTTAGAGACATAGTTAGAAAGCGAACTTGTTACTTTTTCGGAAAGCGACGGTGTCGAGAACACTGCCGAGAAACTAGCAATCCCGTAAATAGAAGAATTTCTGAAGTTCACCTGGGGATAAAAGATCATCATAATGCATATGTAATTTTGGTAAAAAGAAAGAAGTGAAAATCATTTAGGAACACTGAAAAAGTAACTAATGGCAAAATTGTAAATATCAGGAAGTTTAAGGTGAATAGTGGAAATTGATCCGTCGGAGTTACAGAATGACTCTGAAACTAATTTTATAAATAAGTATAAATTAAAATAAGCTTATTGACTTCCCACTTTGAAATCCAAATCCTGACAGAATAAATTACAAAAGATTTTGGACCAAAGTGTGATATATGGAAGTTTGAGGAGTTAGTTGTAAATTGCCAAATTGATTTTTCTATTTATTCAACACTTAACCAAAATCCATCATGTTCTTCTTCTTTTTCCCTCTCATTTCTTCATTTCTTTATCAAATTCCTTAGAAAAATTCATAGAAAACTTATACTAACTTAGTTCTTGTCATTTCTATTATTAATTTGTAAAAAGAAGCAAAGGAAACTAAGGATTGAAGAGCTTCTCCATTTTGGTAGGATTCCATATTGAGGTAAGGATATGTTTTGTTTGATTTTATGGTTTAATTAGATGTTATTTAGGTTGAATTAGATGGGTTTTTAGTTAAATTGCATCAATTGATGTAAATTGATAGAAATCCCTAAATTGCTAAACCTAATGGAAGTTGTGTAACTTACTTATTTGAATTAGTGTTTGATTATGTTAATTGATGTAAGAATTAGTCAATTGGAGGTTAATAGGTAACTAATTGATGATTGGTTTGGTATAGAATTCAAATTTTGTCAAAGGTGTGCCTATTGGCTTCATTGATGATTGGTGGGGAAAATCAATTTTCCAAAGCTATTTTGAAGCTTAGGTGAGTCTTATATGCATCCTTTAATATGCTATTTGTGTTGAAATTGAAATTGGAATTCATTTGTGAAAGTGGTATGTTTGCCGAACCACTTGCATTATTCATTGCCTTATATTTTGCTTGTTTTTTTCATCTTTTCCATTGCTAATTTGACCTTATTTGATGTTATTTAATATTGTTTCCTTGATGCCTATTATATAATTGCAAATGAGGCTTGTTGTTGGTTGAATTGGGCAAGTCAATTTTGCACCCTAATCTAACTTATTGGCTTGCCATTGTATGTCCACCATGTGTTTGATGAAATGCTTAGCTTATTTTGTCTTTGGCTTATTGTTTGTATTCCATAGGCCTACCATTTGAATGTCATTGTCACCAGCGATGTTGGCATGCCAATTGGCCTACCGTTTTCCTTCGTCGAGCCAACTTTTGTTCCATATCTTTGTTGAATACCAAACCATGTATCATTGTTTGTATGTCACCTTTTACATTGCCATGAACCTTATTGATAATTGATTGACTGATATTGAACTTATTGATATGGAGGATGCCATTGTTGCATAATGGTATCCATTGATATGTTGTTTCTTGATATTGATCCTAATGTGGCTTGATAGAGCTACCGACTCGACAGGGTAGTGGGAAAATACTGTCGGCGATGTGCATATTATATTACTGATGCCCTAGCTAGGAGGAGTTATGGTCCTAGCCATAAGACCTTATCAGTCTTTTACTCATTGATATTGATATGCTACTGGAGACCTATATATTCACATATTGTCCATACTGATTACTGGAGATTGTATGATTTCATACAATCCATCCCTTTATCTGTCTTTCCATATGATATCGAGCCTATGTTGTATTTCTTGGCTATTCTGTAACCTGATATTGATTATGTATTATTGGTACCCTTACTCCATTAATTACCTATTGTTTATTGTTGATGCATATAGATTCACTGAGTGTCTTATATACTCACCTTTTATTTGTTTACCCATTTCAGGAGAGGAGTAGAGTGTAGGATCCTGTCGTCTGTCATCCACAAATTTCTGCTAGCAGTATTGATGTATATATTCTGAATTGTATTATTATTTTGATGTTCATAATCTAGCTGCTCCATGGGGTATGTATGAGTTAGCTAGGAAATGAACATGTATATATGATATCTAATGATATATGAGTTATATGATGTTTATATGATATGATTTATGGATTATTACTAGCAATTGCATTAATTTACAGAATGAATTAGAGAATAACAGAATGAATAGTAACTAACTAAAATAGATAATATATTGTGGTTTATAGATTGTGCATGTGATACTGGGTTCTACGGGTGCCGATCGCCATTGGCATCTCCCGTGCCCCAGGACCGTCGCGATCCGAAAATGAGTCATGACATTAACGATAAGTAATCTTCTTTGAGCATCAACGTTCTTGGCATTTAAAACCACCTATAAGACAAATGAAGATTGAGGGCAATTTGTCGAGCCTTGGTATATCCAGGTTTGAATAACTTCTTATTTTCTTTTTATTTAGCAATCATGTGAATTTTTTGGGCATAATCACATGGATTGTCATCCACGTGATCTTTCTTTTTCTTCTTCTTTGTAAAATCTTTTAATATGAACTAAATTAAAGTTAAGAATCTATTTTTTATTTGTATTTAACTCTCCTAATTGAAAATTTAATCAATTTTAACTAAAATAATTTATAAAGAATGCTTAGTTCTCTTTTATATAAAATTCATATTTTTATTCCAAGCTACTATTTTGTTCTCTTTTCTTACTCTAAAATTCATTTTAATTGAGTTAAGAATACCTAGAATCATTAAGGATAAGTTTTGGGTTGTTTAGGATGAAAAAATATAAAAAATCCTCCCAAAAATATGCAAAAATGATTTGAAATCAAATAAATGTAATGCAATGAACATGAACATTTTAGGAAATCTTTAGGCGTGATTTTGTAAGATTGTATAATTTACTAGACCTCTTATATTCTGTCTAAGGAGGTTGGGTTTTAAGTGAGACTGCTTGTGACTCCTATAATCTTTCCTGGGAATTATGCTTGGTTTGGTTTATATTATTATCGAGTATGTGCCATGATAAAACTTACTTTTTTGGCTTATGGATTGTTTCTTTCAATATTATACCTAAGTTTGGTTCACCTATAACTTCTAGATAAATAGGGAGGTTGGCGAATCGCCAAGTGGGCTAGGGTGCCTAACACCTCCCCCAATCCGTACCCAGTTTCCTTATATGGATCTTTATATAAGGAGGCCTGGTACTTAGCCAAGGATAAAATCATCACTCATTTCCTAGGGAAAGGAAATGCACTGCAATTGTGGTCTCGGTTATACCTTTAATCGAGTGGCGACTCATTTCCTCAGTTTGGTTAATCCTTACCAATATACCTTAGGTTTGAATTCGAACTGTCACTACAAAAGACACCACAGTCTTCAACTCTACTAAGGACTTGAAAAACTAATTCCCTACTTAGGTCTTCCTTTTTATCCAAAACTTAAAAGCAAAGTTTACCATAAGACTTTGAAGTAAGATTTCATAAAATGTTAAAAATAGGGGCACGACCCGCTGTCTGTCCCTCATCTTGTCTCTAAAAGAATGGAAGAAATTATTTGCTTTGTTGTGTTATGGATTGTTGTATGTTACACATCATGCATCTTGCACAATCTAACACATGATCTCTTATAGCCATATTGGAAACTTCTCCAAATGTCTAGATTTAAAACTAAGTCAATAAGCCCTTTGGAAAAGGAAATAAAGGAAATAGCTAAGAAGATGGTGAAATCTGAAATGAACCCTTTGAGGGAAGAGATCAAGGCTACTGTACATGAGGTGATGGGGTTTATGTTACATGAACTCAAAGCTTTCATGAGCCAAACCAACTCTAAAGCCTTGAATGAGGTGACAAAAAAGGAAGTTGGGTTATGTACCAAGAAAAAAGATTTCATCTCAAGACATGATAAAAAGAAGCCCATCATGCCACAGAAAAAGGAGTCCACCTCAATAAATTAACCTATGACAACAATTCTAGAAAGACTTCAAAAGAAAGGCATCCTACAACTTTTGGACCCAAAGCCTTTTCCCGCCATCAAAATTTAATCTAAATGCTTATTGATAATTCCATCAAGTTGTTGGCCATTACACAAACCAATATGGGAGGCTCAAGCATGAAATTCAAGGCCTCATTGATAATAGACAGTTTTCTATTCCAAACCTAGCCCAACCTTTATCAAAGTACATGGCATACAACGATGACTATGAAGCATATTTCGTAGGGTCTTGAAAATAAAGAAGCATCTTGAAGTAATTTGCCACCTTAGCTAGATCTTTGTCTTAAGAACTTTAGTTTTCAATTAAGGATACAACTCCCTATATAATTATCCTTTGGAAATTTGATATGATAGAAATTTCTTAGTAAAGAATAAAGTGGCAAATTTCCTATCATATCATTTTTTATGCTTTAGCACTTGAAGTGAGTTGTAAGAAAAGAAGAAAAACAATAGAATAATGTCACGACCAGTTTCCGGATAGCAACGGTCCTAGGGCACAGGAGATGCCAACGGCTACCGGCACCCGTAGAACCCAGTATCACATGCATGATCTATAAATCATAATATATCATCTATTTTAGTTAGTTACCATCCATTCTGTTATTCTATAATTCATTCTGTAAATTACTGCAATTGGTTGTAATGATCAATACATCATATCATATAATCATCATATAACTCGTAATATCATCATAACATATATACATGTTCATTTCCTAGCTAACCCATATATACTGCATGGAGTAGTTAGATTATGAACATCAAAATAATAATACAAATCAGAATATATACATCAGTAATGCTAGTAGAAATCCCCGGATGACAGACGACAGGATTCTGCACTCTACTCCTCTCCTGAAATGGGTAAACAAAAAAAATAGGTGAATATATAAGATACTCAGTGAATCTATATGCATCAACAAATAAACAGTTGGTAATAATGGAGCAATGGTTCCAATAGGATAGATAACAGTATACAAAATCAATATCATATTACAGAATAGCCAAGGAAATAAACATAGGCTCGGTATCATATAGAAAGACAGATAAAGGGATGGACTGTATGAAATCATGCAATCTCCTGTAATCAGTATGGACCATATGTGAACATATAGGTCTCCAATAGCATATCAATATCAATGAGTATAAGACTGATCAGGTCTTATGGCTAGGACCATAACCCCTCCAAGCTAGGGCATCAGTAATACAATGTGCACATCACCGACAGTATTTTCCCACTACCCTGTCGGGTCCGTAGCTTTGTCAAGCCACATTAGGGTCAATATCAAGAAACAACATATCAATGTATACCATTATGCAACAATGGCATCCTCCATATCAATAAGTTCAATATCAATCAATCAAATATCAATAAGACCAATGGCAATGCTATAGGTGGCATATAATCAATGACAAATGGTTTGGCAATTAAGAAAAACATGGAACAAAAGTTTGCTTGGCGAAGGAAAACTGTAGGCCAATTGGCATGCCAACATCTCTGGCAACAACGGCATTCAAATGGTAGGCCTATGGAATACAAACAATACGCCAAAGACAAAATAAGTTAGGCATTTCATCAAACACATGGTGGGCATACAATGGCAAGCCAATAGGTTAGGTTAGGGTGCAAAATTGACTTGCCCAATTCAAATAATAATAAGCGACATTGGTAATAATAACATAGTCATCAAAGAAACAATAATAAACAACATCAAAATGGCTCAAATTGGCTATGGAAAACAAGGCAAAAATCAAGCAAAATAAGGCAATGTGAATAGTACCAAGGGTTCGGCCAAACAAGCACTTTCAAACCAAGTTTTCAATTTCAATTTCAACACAAATGGTATGTTAAAGAATGCATATAAGACTCACCTAAGCTTCCAAATAGTTTTGGAAAATTGATTTTCCCCACCAATCACCAATGAAGCCAATAGGCACACCTTTGCCAAAACTTGAATTCTACACTAAACCAATCATCAATTAGTAACCTATTAACCTCCAATTGACTTATTCTAATATCAATTAGCAAAAACTAACACTAATTCAAGTAGCTAAGTTAAACGACTTCTATTAGGTTTAACAATTTAGGGATTTCTATCAATTTGCATCAATTGATGCAATCTAACTAAAAACCCATCAAATTCAATCTTAATAACATCTAATTAAACCATAAAACTTAACAAATTAACTTCTTACCTTAATGGAGTGTGATGGACGAAATCTTCCCTTCCAGTTTCCTTGAAATTCTTCAACTTTCCAAGTAAACTAATGGAGGGAAAAGATAGAACAAAGGTTAAACTCCATTTTTCTATGAATTTCTCTTAAGAAATTTGATGAGAAATGAAGAAGAATTGAGGAAGGAAGATGGAGAAGTGGTTCGGAAATGGAGGAAGAAGACGAAGATGCAACAATTTGTCTAAGTGTTGAATATATAGAAAAATCAATTTGGCAAATTATAACTTAATCCCCGAACTTTCATATATTACACTTTGATCCAAATTTTTCTGTAATTTATTATGTCAATTATGTTAGGATTTTGATTTCAATGTGGGAAATTAATAAGCTTATTTTAATTTATACTTATTTATAAAAATAATTTCAGAGTCATTCTGTAACTCCGACGGATCAATTTCCACTATTCACCTTAAAGTTCCATTTATTTATAATTTTGCCATTGGTTACTTTTTCAGTGTTCCTAAATGATTTTCACTTCTTTCTTTTTACCAAAATTACACATGCATTATGGTGATCTTTTACCCCCAGGTCAACTTCAAAAATTCTTCTGTTGACCGGACTGCTAATTTCTCGGCAGTGTTCCCGACAATGTCGCTTTCCGGAAAAGTAACTAGTTTGCTTTCTAACTGTATCTCTAAAATTATTTCCCATCATCTCAAGACTTATGAACCACTTACTGAGAACCAAATCATGCATGTGAGTTATAACTTTCTAGGGTATTACATTCTACCCCCTACAAATAAATTCGTTCTCGAATTTAAATAAATACATACCTCACTGCTGGAACAGGAATGGATATCTGCTCCTCATCTCCTGCTCACTCTCCTAAGTGCACTTCTCCATGGACTGATTCCTCCAGAGCACTTTAACCATTGGGATCTCCTTATTCCGTAGATGTCTGATCTGTCAATCAATGATCTCCACTTGAAGCTCCTCATAAGACAAGTCATCACTGAGATCCACATCCTGAACCTCCAATATGTGTGATAGATCAGACACATACTTCCGCAGCATAGAGATATGGAAAACCAAATGTACGTGGCTCATACTATGTGGAAGAGCCAATCTATAGGCCACATTACCTATCTTCTCAAGAATCTCAAATGGGCCTATAAACCTTGGTGATAACTTTTCCCTCTTCCCAAATCTCATAACACCCCTCATCGGTGAGACCTTAAGGAAGACATGATCACCAACTGCAAAATGTACATCCTTCCTCTTCGGATCAGCATAACTCTTCTGCCTACTGAAGGCAGTCCTCATCCGATCTCTAATCATAGGTACCTTTTCCATAGTCTCTCTAATCAACTCTAGCCTCTCAAGTTGCTTCTCTCCTGGCTCCACCTAACACACTGAAGATCTACATTTTCTACCATATAGTGTTTCAAATGGAGCCATACCAATAGAAGAGTGGTAGCTATTGTTATAGGAGAACTCAATCAATGGTAGATAGTAATCCCAGTTACCTTTGAAATCCATAACACACAATCTAAGCATATCCTTCAAATTCTGGATTGTCCTCTCCGACTGCCCATCATTCTGTGGATGAAAGGTAGTACTGAACTGTAACTACGTACCCATGGCCTCCTGAAACTTTTGCCAGAACCTAGAAGTGAACTGTGTACCCCTGTCTGAAATAATTATCAAAGGAACTCCATGAAGTCGCACAATCTTATCCACATACAATTGTGCATACTGAGCTGCCATGTAGCTGGTCTTAACCTCCAAAAAATGAGCAGACTTCGTCAGACGATCCATAATCACCCATATGGAGTCATAACCCCTCAAAGTCCTCGGTAGACCTACTACAAAATCCATAGTTACCTGCTCCCATTTCCACTCTGGCAACTCAATCTCCTGAAGTAGCCCTGATGGCTTATGATGCTCAAACTTAACCTGCTGACAAGCTAAGCATTTAGACACAAACTGAGTTACATCTCTCTTCATCCCTGGCCACCAATATACATCTCTCAAATCATGGTACATCTTGGCAATCCCTGGATGTACACTGTAGGCTGAATAGTAAGCCTCTCTCACAATCCAATCCCGTAGCCCATCAAAATCCGGTACACATATACGTTTCCCACATCTCAGTACCCCATCCTCTACTGTAAACTCTGTCAACTTCCCATTTTGTACCTCTCCCTCGAGCTTCAGTAGATAAGGATCCCTATCTTGAGCCACTTTAATATCATCAAGCAATAATGACTTCACCCAAAATTGGGCTATCAGAGCCTGGTTTCGATCCTAGGATCCCAACTCTAACTCTACTCCCAATCTGCCAACTCTCTCATCTCTTGGATCAAAGGCCTCCTGCCAATCATAATATGAGCTAGATTGCCCATCAATTTCCTACTCAATGCATTAGCCACTACATTGGCCTTACTCGGGTGATAAAGGATCTCACAATCATAATCCTTAAGTATATTAACCCATCTGCTCTGCCGAAGATTCAGATCCTTCTACTGAAATATATACTATAGACTCTTATGATCAGTATATATCTCACATTTCGATCCATACAAGTAGTGTCTACAAATCTTTAATGCAAATATCACAGCTGCCATCTCCAGATCATGTGTCAGATAATTCATTTCATGCTTCTTTAACTGACGAGAAGCATAAGCAATTACCCTACCAATCTACATCAATACACACCCCAGACTAATCCAAGAAGCATCACAATACATAGTGAATTTCTCCCCCTCTACTGGTAATGCCAACACTGGAGCACTGGTGAGGTAATACTTCAAAGTCTGAAAGCTGCGATCACACTCATCAGTCCACACATAACACTCCTATTTCCTCATCAATCTAGTCAATGGAGCTGCAATCCAAGTGAAATCCTTCACAAACCTCCTGTAATATCCAATCATACCCAGAAAACTACGAACCTATGAAACACTGGTAGGCTGAAGCTAATTAGCAACCGCTTCGATCTTCTGAGGATCCACCTTAATACCATCCTTGCATATCACATGCCTAAGGAAACACACTTTCGTTAGCTAGAACTTGCATTTAGATAACTTAGCATACAACCGATGCTCCCAAAGTGTCTGCAACACAATCCTCAGATGCTCTACATGCTCCTCCTCACTCCTAGAATAGATAAGTATGTCATCAATGAATACAATAACAAACTTATATAAATATGACCTGAACACCCTGTTCATCAAATCCATAAAAGTAGCTGGTGCATTGGTCAACCCGAATAGCACAACCAAAAACTCATAATGCCCATATTGGGTCTTGAGAGCAGTCTTAGGTATATCACCCTTCTTAATCTTCATCTAGTGATACCCATACCTCAAATCTATCTTCAAAAAATGGTTGGCACCCTGCAGCTGATCAAACAAGTCATCTATCTGAGGCAATGGATACTTGTTCTTCACTGTCACCTTATTCAGCTGTCTGTAATCTATACACATCCTCAAAGAGCCATCTTTCTTCTTCACAAACAGTATCAGTGCACCCTAAGAAGAACTGTTCGGTCTGATGAACCCTCTATCCAATTGCTCCTGTAACTGCACCTTTAATTCCTTTAGTTCAGCTAGAGCCATTCTGTATGGAGGAATAGATATAGGGTCAGTGCCTACATGTACCTCAATCTCAAACTCAATCTCCCTATCAGGGGGAAATCCTGGCAACTCCTCAGGAAACTCCCGAACTACCGGTATCTGATCGAGCTGTACAGAAGACCTTTGTACATCTACCACATGTGCCAAATAGGCTGAAAAGCCTTTCCCAATCATCCTCCTAGCTTGGATAGCAGAAACCAGATTAACTCAAAACTCCTGAATATCACCCTAAAACTCAAACTCTGGCTGCCCCTCAGGCTGAAATCTAACCCTCTTCCGATAACAGTCAATAACTGCTCGGTGCCTCGTAAGCCAATCCATACCCAAAATAACATCTAGCTCTAATATAGGCAACTCAATCAAATCAGCACGCAAGATGTTATCATTAATCTCAAACACACAGTCTGGATAGTAATAATCAACATCAACACTATCACCTATAGGAGTAACAATCATCAAAGGCACATCTAATAATCTCTTTTCCTTATTCAATTTAGGTGCAAAATGTGGTGACACAAAAGAGTGAGTAGCACCCGAATCAAATAAAGTATCTGCAATCTCATTCTAAATCAGAGTAGTACCTGTGACTAAATTGTTTGATCTCTGAGCCTCCTGGGTGTTGACTGCAAACACTCTACCCTGACCCCTACCAACTGGAGCCTGACTACCATTGGGAGCCTGTCCTCCCCTACCTCTGCCTCTGCCTGAAGCCTCTTTGCCCATATTCTGACTTGCCTGAACCACTGGCTGAGAAACCATAATAGATGGCTGCTGATTAGCCCTCAATGGACAAATGTTAGCATAATGGCCCTTCTGGCCACACCTCAAACAAGCATCCGTCTGTCTCCAGCACTCCCTTCCATGTCTTCAACCATAAAACCCACAACTAGGAATGTTGGGTGTCTGTATAGCAGGTCTTGAAGAACCCTGAGATTATACAGGTGCTGACTGAACCACTGGCGGTCCCCTACTTTGTATCCTCCTCTCTGACTACTAGCAGTAGACCTCTGATCAAACTGAGGCACTGGCTTTATCTGCCTAGGATGGGAGCTGCTCTCCCCCCTCCTAACCTGAGATCCTAGACCCTCTTTCCTCTTCTGGTCCCTCTTAGCCCTCTTTGTCTTGTACTTCTTTTCCATCTGTGTAGCCTTATCAATCACTGTCGTCAGAGAAGTAAACTCAGTAGCTAGTAATGCATTATGTAATGCAGCATAAAGACCCCTCCGAAACCTACTGATCAAATCAGCCTCTGTGAGTACAATATGAGTAGCATACCTACTCAATCTGATGAACTCCTCCACATACTCCTCAATAGATCTGTCCCCCTGCTCTAACTACTTAAATCTAATAAGGTTACGGGTCTTCACCCCCTCAGTAATAAACTCATCAATAAGACCCTGCTGAAACTCAGCCTATGAGGATGGATGCTCACCATAAAGCCTAGGCTCCATCCTCCTCAAAAACCAAGTCTATGACTTACCCTTTAGCAATATCCCAACCAGCTCCACAGCTCTTAATTCAGAACATGGTAGTCTCCTTACTACCTTCTCCACCTCCTCCAAGAAATCCACAGGGTCACTACCTCTGTCTTCCCTAAACTCAAGAAGGTTTATCTTCAGAAAGCTAAACATCGATACACCACCCTCCTCTATCACTCTCTGACCTCCCTGTACAGTACGCTCCCTCTAAGCCCCTACTGGCTGCACAAGAGCCGGTACCACTGGAACTGCCTCTGGTACTACAGGTGGAGGCACTACTGCTAGAGCTGGTGGTGGAGGTACATGCTGATGCTCCCGTCTCAAATCAGCCATCTCTCTCCGTAACTCCATCAATCCCCTCATCATCTCCACTCTTTAGGGGTCATCGCCCCTCCCTGAATCCTCTGAAGTCCGTCGAGATCTAGATGGACCCTCTGATACTGCAATCTCTCTAACCAATGACTCATTGGAGGCTACCTCTGCCTCCTTGGTATCTCTGTCCCTATCATTAGACATCTCTATAATCTGTCAGAAAAAACAAAAACATACTCAGAATATGACAAAAACACATATTAATAACATATAACAGATAATAACAGCAAAAGACATCAAAAGAAATCCTATGCTCCATGGTATACTTAATTCTACCCCATTCTGTACTTAGTCACTATTCCTCTGTAATTCAGGTACTATTCATATGTAACCTAAATTCCACTGTCTATAACCTATTGCTCTTATACCACCTCTGTCATGACCCATTTCTGGATCGCGATGATCCTAGGGCATGGGAGATGCCAATGGCGACCGGCACCCGTAGAACCCAGTATCATATGCATAATCTATAAACCATAATATATCATCCATTTTAATTAGTTACCATCCATTCTGTTATTCTGTAATTCATTCAGTAAATTACTACAATTGGTTGTAATGATCAATACATCATATCATATAATCATCATATAACTCATAATATCATAAGAACATATATACATATTCATTTCCTAGCTAATCCATACATACCCCATGGAGTAGCTAGATTATGAACATCAAAATAATAATACAAATCAGAATATATACATTAGTAATGCTGACAGAAATCTCCGGATGACAGATGATAGGATTTTGCACTCTACTCCTCTCCTAAAATGGGAAAAAAAAAGGTGAGTATATAAGATACTCAGTGAATCTATATGCATCAACAAATAAACAGTTGGTAATAATGGAGAAATTGTGCCAATAGGACAGATAACAGTATACAAAATCAATATCAGGTTACAGAATAGCTAAGGAAATAAACATAGGCTCGGTATCATATGGAAAGATAGATAAAGGGATGGACTGTATGAAATCATACAATCTCTAATAATTAGTATGGACCATATATGAACATATAGGTCTCCAGTAGTATATCAATATCAATGAGCATAAGACTGATCAGGTCTTATGGCCAGGACCATAACCCCTCCTAGCTAGGGCATTAGTAATCCAATATACATATCGCCGACAGTATTTTCCCACTATCCTATCGGGTTGGTAGCTCTGTCAAGCCACATTAGGATCAATATCAAGAAACAACATATCAATGGATACCACTATGCAATAATGGCATCCTCTATATCAATAAGCTCAATATCAATCAATCAATTATCAATAAGATCAATGGCAATGCTATAGGTGGCATATAATCAATGACAAATAGTTTGGCAATTAAGAAAGATATGGAACAAAAGTTGGCTTGGCGAAGGAAAATGGTAGGCCAATTGGCATGCCAACATCGCTGGCGATAATGGCATTCAAATGGTAGGCCTATGGAATACAAATAATAGGCCAAAGACAAAATAAGCTAGGCATTTCATCAAACACATGGTGGGCATACAATGGCAAGCCAATAGGTTAGGTTAGGGTGCAAAATTGACTTGCCCAATTCAACCAATAATAAGCTACATTGGCAATAATAACATAGGCATCAAAGAAACAAAAATAAACAACATCAAAAGGGCTCAAATTGGCTATGGAAAACAAGGCAAAAATCAAGCAAAATAAGGCAATGTGAATGGTACTAAGGGTTCGGCCAAACAAGCACTTTCAAACCAAGTTTCCAATTTCAATTTCCACAAAAATGGCATGTTAAAGGATGCATATAAGACTCACCTAAGCTTCCAAATAGCTTTGAAAAATTGATTTTCCCCACTAATCATCAATGAAGCCAATAGGTACACCTTTGTCAAAACTTGAATTCTATACCAAACCAATCATCAATTAGTTACCTATTAACCTCAAATTGACTTATTCTAATATCAATTAACAAAAACTAACACTAATTCAAATAGTTAAGTTAAACAACTTTCATTAAGTTTAATAATTTAGGGATTTCTATCAGTTTGCATCAATTGATGCAATCTAACTAAAAACCCATCAAACTCAATCTTAATAACATCTAATTAAACCATAAAACTTAACAAATTAACTTCTTACCTGGATGGAGTGTGATGGATGAAATCTTCCCTTCTAGTTTCCTTGAAATTCTTCAACTTTCCAAGCAAACTAACGGAGGGAAAAGATAGAACAAAGGTTAAACTCCATTTTTCTATAAATTTCTCTTAAGAAATTTGATAAGAAATGAAGAAGAATTGAAGAAGGAAGATGGAGAAGTGGTTCGAAAATGAAGGAGGAAGAAGAAGAAGATGAAACAATTTGTCTAAGTGTTGAATATATAGAAAAATCAATTTGGCAAATTACAACTTAATCCCCCAACTTTCATATATTACACTTTGATCCATATTCTTCTATTATTTATTCTGTCAATTCTGTCACAATTTGGATTTCAAAGTGGGGAATCAATAAGCTTATTTTAATTTATACTTATTTATAAAAATGGTTTCAGAGTCATTCTATAACTCCAAGGGATCAATTTTTACTATTCACCTTAAAGTTTTATTTATTTATAATTTTGACATTGATTACTGTTTCAGTGTTCCTAAATGATTTTCACTTCTTTCTTTTTACCAAAATTGCACATACAATATGGTGATCTTTTACCCCCAG
This sequence comes from Aleurites moluccanus, assembly GCA_948193065.1. NCBI lineage: Eukaryota > Viridiplantae > Streptophyta > Magnoliopsida > Malpighiales > Euphorbiaceae > Aleurites > Aleurites moluccanus. The sequence goes on along the minus strand of CANXYC010935077.1, from coordinate 2,547 downwards.
GTTAACTTCAGAAATTCTTCTGTTGACCAGACTACTAATTTCTCGGCAGTGTTCCCGACACCGCCGCTTTCCGAAAAAGTAACTAGTTTGCTTTCTAATTGTGTCTCTAAAATTTTTTTTCCATCATTTCAAGACTAATGAACTACTTACTGAGAACTAAATCATGCATGTGAGTTATAACTTTCTAGGGTATTACAAATAATTGGAAAAAAAATTAAAAGCAAAATGATGATACCTTGCTAGAATATTTTGCTAAAGGGTCCTAGGAAAAAATCAAAGGAAATAGATAAAATATTTAGCTAGAAAACCTATAAAGGCTAGCTATTAACAAGTGTTCAAAGTATGCTTCAAGATTGCTTATATTTGAAAGGGTTCATCTTTCTAGAGCTATCCTGATTTAAGGTGTTCACTGACTAAATAGTTTGAATAAAAGCAAATGGAGATGTAAGATTAGATCATACATTAAGCATTCAGGCATATGTATTCATACATCACATTAGCATTTTGTTATCTAGCCATCATTTCCCTAAAAGTAAACTATTCTTTTTCAAACCAATCTTAGGAAAGAAAGAAGAGAGTTTATTAGAACTTGAGCAATCAATAGTTTGAAATAACATTTGAAAACATCAATCTGGGGAAGACTGGTATGGAGTAAACAATTAGAAAGATCTTGAATAGAAAAGGGGATGCAAGTGGCATTAAGGAAGCTGATTCCAAAAACAAGTTTTCAAGATGAAGGGCCTTGTGATGAGTTTGATCACTAACTTAAAGGAGATTGTAAGATTGAAGTTATCATAGAAGAGCCCATGGAATCTTCTCAAGATGATAAGTACAAAGCATTAGCTAAGCAAATTAATAAGATGCAAATCATGCTTGAGAGAAATGGGCTTAAAAGTTCTTTTGACATAGATGACCTGGATCTCACTACTAATGAAGAACTTCTCCCAAGGTTTAAAATGCCAAACTTGCAAAAATTTGATGGCACTAGTGATCTAAGGGTGCATTTAAGGCAGCATCTTATTGTTATGGGAATCACTGGATTATCCAGAGCCCAGATCACTAAGTTCTTCATCTTATCCTTAACTGAAGCTGTTGTCTATTGATATTATAACTTGGATAAGGAAGTCATAATGGATTAGAGAAAGTTGTCTTAAAGCATCATTAAACAGTATTCCTATAACACACAAATTGATATTACTTTATATGATTTGGAAGTCACCCACCAAGAATTCAATGAAATTTTTGTTGAGTTCTTAACAAGATGGAGGCAAATGGCCACACAAATGAAATTTAGGCCTGATGTTAAGGACCAAATAAAAATGTGTGTGAAAGCAAATCTTCTAGATATTTATGAGAGGTTATGCTACGTACATCTATCCAATTTTCGGCACTTGTATGAAGCTAGAATCCAAGTAGAAGATATGTTGCTTAAGAAGAATATGAATCCAATTAGAAATAGTAATAGTCACTCCAATATTAAAGATGATCAACCAAGCTCTAATTATTAGGGATTAAATGATTGGGAAGAATGTCACGACCCAACCTGGGAGTCGTGATGGTCCTAGGGTACGGGTGTTGCCTAAGCTACCAGTACCACAAAGAACCCAATTATCTATATGATATGGCAAACAATACATTTAATCAATTCAAATAGCTTAACAATGTTATTGAAAATTGGGCAGCATCTCCTCTATATAAGGATTATGCCCAGCTGAAAAACATGTAATAAACACTTCCAATATACTTTATCATCAATATTTATATCCCTATCATCAATGATCCCTCTGGATCTCCAATATCAACTCAATATGTACATATATATCTGTATACCATACTTTATCCATCCATAGCATTATTATATATGCAAAACCATATAAATATAATCACATACATATACATGCTCCTATTTAATTTGCAATACCATGGAACTTCTATACTGTACAAATATTTACATATACTTTTGGGACTTGAATTTTTACATGTTTTAAGTAGTACAATTCCAAGGCGGGGATAGAGGATGCCAATGGAATACATGCCTCACTGCAGACCTGAAAATGATAACCACTGAAGGGGGTGAGTATAAAAATACTCAGTGAATCCATATGTATAAAAATACAGTAGATGTCATATTACCATAGTTGCCCATATATGGCCTATAGAATCAATATAAGATAACAAATATAGAATATAACAAGTATCCATATAATTATTCAGTAGCAAATATCCATATATAAATGTATCCAATATACGAGTCAACGCATATATGATATAACAGGATTGGGCCAAGTGAAAAGTGTAATCGCACTATTTGTAATTTAATACTCCAGCACTTACATAAAGTGCAAAAACCACCTTACATAAGGGGGATCAGCCCTTATGACTAGAGAATATAACTCCCCTCTCTAACAAGGGTCAAATAAATACAAGTGTACACACAGTCGATGGAATTATCCGCTACACCATCGAGGTAGCCCTGTCATAGTACCATATGGGTGTGTCTCTATATAACAATATAAATAGCTCAAATATGTCTCAAATAGCTTTAGA